>CM075822.1:16925821-17193800 GCA_037975025.1 Excoecaria agallocha | reverse complement strand
TTCAATGCATGAGTATCAGCTAATGTGCCTTCCACCATTTTGCAGCTAAATAGAGCTCGAGCAATCTCATATTGCTCAGTTCTAGCCTGAGAAGAATAAAGCTCTTCTAGATGCATAACAATGGTTCTAGCATCCATCATCTCATGTTGCTTCTAAAGCTCCGAGGACATAGCATTAGCATCAGACATGCTGCCACTTCACTATTCTCTATGTATTTTCAATAAATGCCTTTGATCTCATCAATGGCATTATCTGATGGAAGTGGTGGTGGATCTTTATCCAAGACATAATGGATCTTTTTAGCTCTGAGAACAATTTTTACTTGCTTGATCCAGTCAAAATAGTTGCTGCCAACCAGTTTATTATCCAAGATCGATCGTATATTAATGTTTGATGTGCTCATGATGATGACCTAAATGTGAAAAAGAAAAGATATAAGAGTATGTTCATATATATGTATGCATTAATAAGGTCTTTAATTAATCCATTTACTCCCACTATTTTATTGCGAATTAATAGCCCTCACTATATAATCTGAGACAACCCGATGGTTTTTCTAGTAGGCCAATATCCAATCCTTGATATGTAATTTGACCTTGACTGTGGTCAATAAGCCAAACTCCATACCCTTGAAAGGTAGGTATCTATATACCAATTGTGTCTCTACACAACTATTGGATCATTAGGTTATCAACTCTTGATGCATGTATATCGTATATACATTCCCTAATCTTGCCTCTAGAACCATTAGCCTTGACTGTGGTCAACAAGCTAATGGGCTAGCTAAGATTACCCATTTAATTAGATTTGAACATATTCGATATAATGTGAGCTTGATTGTGGTCAACAACCCACACTATAAAGAACTCTGGTTCTTCTCAAATTAATGGAAGGCTTATATACCTTAGTATTTGTTTGAGGTTTTTAGTTAATTAAGTCTCATCATACATGATTGGCATACATTGGTATGCATCCTATATCTATCACATAAATATAAGCATACAATTATGGTATAGTTATGGACTTTACTACATTGATTTTCCCGAGCCAAGAGGGAAATCAAAAGGTCACACCTAGGTAGTATGCATGATTCAAACAAGAAAAATAATTACATTATCTTCAAGCTTGTTGGATCTCCATCCGGCCCATCTTGCTCCTTGATAGTGGTCTCCATCTCTATTTCTACTTCTAATCTAAGTAATCTAGTTACATATTACAATTTGAAAAGAAATACAAATCAAAAACAAGTGGCCAAGACATGAAAGTCCTCATTGGGCCAAAACATGCATAATGCTCAATCACATTGGGCCTTGTCCATAACTATCAATCATGCCAATCATACACCCTTATATGCATTTCTAATGCATAAAGAAATGGATTACTAACTTTTTTTCAACTCTTGAAACAATCTTTTGAGTTATTTTAATAATGTGATCAAATTAAGAAACTTTTTCCATTTTGGAAACTTTCATTTTAAGAAACCTTTTTGCATGCATGTGTTCTTGCCTTAATAATCAATCCAATTGATTATTAATTAATTATTAATTGAGTATTTAATTAATCATATTAAATAATTAAAAGAATCAATTTTGGGCTTAAGATAAAGGGTAGGCCAAAACCCACCAAATTAAACCCTAAATTTGTTCACACACAAACTAGTTTTGTATCCATTGGACCATTTGGGCCTTTTGGAATGAGCCAAGCCCACTCCAGCCCTTAAAACCCATTAATAAACTTAATTAATGTTTATAATATTTAATTTAAATCAGCTCGTTGGGCCCACCAAGTCATTCACTAATTTAAACCAAGTCTGTAAACATAATTAAGCCCATTAAGTGGTTTTAATGAATTAAAATTAATCAAATTAATTTAAGGCCCATTTTAATTAATCCAATTAATTAAAAACACTTTAATATATCAGATATATCAGATTTAGAAGATTAAAAATAGTTATAAACAAGAACACACGAAGAACACCAATTTATCGAACTTTTTGACTAAACTAGTTTTCATGCAAAACTTGTTCGATTTTAATTTCGTTTGATCCTATGGCTTAATATCACATATTAAATACATGAATTATCATCTAAATGATCTTATAATGGATTTATAAAAAGTTAATTTAGAACATTCCCTAAATCTAAAAGCTCTACACGTAAAAAACATGGATTCTTTTCTCAAAAGAATCGTTTTTATTTTCGTTTTATTTATTTGATCAAACATATATCCAGAAATCAATATTTCTCATTCATGAACAATTAAATATGATATTTTAAAGTTCATGAAATAAATAACTCAAAATAAAACTTATTCCGCAGAAAAATATATAATTGTATATTCATGGCAAAACCTGGCTCTGATACCATATTGAAATTTATCGGTTACATGCATCTCATACATAAGCGGAATTTAAAATTTTTAACCAATGTTACTGATCTTTCCATGAATGTACAATATTCATATTGATGGGAATAATAAAAATCACCTTTGATTTTTGTTGAAAAGTATATTTTACTTCGCACCGGGTTATCACAAATCACAGTGTCCAAAATCGAACACATCCAATGAGTAATCCACACTAGAGATTGATAGAATGAACCGAAAAATTGGTAGAGGACAAGTTCTGGCCGAAAAACCCTAGAGCTAGCAAGGGTTTGGGCGGCTAGGGTAGAGAGAATAATAGATGAAGTCTTTCTTAAGTGTTATATCACTTAACCCTAATTCTTCATTAGTTAGCTTTTTATAGTTAGGTTAAAAATCCAACTTCATAATGAGATTGGGCTCTTTAAAATTGCTAGAGAATTAGTAATTGGGCTTCTGAAATTCTTTATAATTATTTGGGCTTAATTAAATCCAATTTAAATATTTTCATAAAAGACCATGCATAAAACCTACAAACTAGGCCCTTTGGGGAACTAATTGGATTTAATTATCCAAATGGATTCCAAATACAACAAAATTAAATATGTAGGTTTCACAATACTTATGTAACATATATAATTTAACTTGGTCCAAGAAATAGGCCATTAAGGCCTTCTATCTAGGAGTTGGCGTGTGGCCTTCTACAGAAGGGCTTCTGCACCAACTTCATTCCTCTGGCCCCTTTATAATTCTTCCAATGGACCTATTAATTATTATATCAGTCCTATAACACTTATAGTAGTCCTATAACATTTATAATCTAATAATAATTAATCATGAAATACATTATTTTAATTAGGTCCAATTTTATAGAACATTTCTCAAAAGTTCCGCGAATAATTTTACTTGATCATAATTAATTAAACTCTTTAATTAATTATTATCTTATTCACTTCTCTACCCTCATAATAATATCAAATATTATTATCCTTGTCATTTTACTATTTTATTCTTTTCTCTATATGTGTGTGACCTATTGGATTCCTATCCATGTTGGCAGTATAATATGTAATTGTTAATTCTATTCAAAACTCACATGATTTATAATTCTATTCAAAACTCACATGATTTAAACTCCTTTAAATCATTTTATCAATCTCTATTGATATTCTTGATACATCATTATATAAGTCATGATTGGCCTCTAGCTAGGCATCATGACTACCCAAATGTCAGGAAAGTCAAGTGGTTTGACTATACCCTTCCATAGAAAACAGTTACTGTGCAATTACTCCTTTCATCACTCTTATCTCAATTAGATTCTGAGTATGAATTTCTGTCAACTCATATAAATCTAATTATGTATGTTCTATTAATTTAACCATTGTTTCGAAAATGCCCTTCATGGATCTCTATCCATCTTGGCATATTACTCTGGCCAGAGATTCTCTGAACAAGGCAATTATAGAATAATGCGAGATAACTTTCCTTATTAAATCTGGGATGGTGAATCATTTGTCAATCACTCAACTATTCTTCAAGTAGGTCATGATATACCCAATCTCCTAACTATGTTCACTCCCAGTTGGAAGTAATCAGTTATGGAGTCAAAGTATACCACTTGCTACTTAAGATAACTTTGGTAATCTCAAGTCTAAGGATACTTGCACAACCGCTATGAAGAGATTCCTCACTGACATAGATTTAATATCCATGTGAGGATTCTCTATGTAGGTCTCCAATGAACTTGTTCTTCTAACAAGCATCCACATGTTAGCTTTGATTATCTTTCATAATCACGGTTATGAGAAGCACTGCTTGAACCATTCAAGAAGCATAACATGTGCTAGTCTATCCGAATTAACAATATCCTTATCTTGTTAGTTCTATGACTAGGAATATTTAGATATTAACACATTTGCATGCAATAGACATCTCATATCATGAACACTTTCATGATTGCCTTTGCACTGTATTTATAATATCTAGGACTTTATTAATTAATTTAAGATTTACAAACTCATGTATTTAAACATAGCATTAATAAATGAATGATGTCTTTTATTAAGAATATAAATTCATACATATGAAAAACATCCCTATTACATGGGCTCTAGGGCACACTCTCTAACATTACTTCCATCATAAGTACATGCATTATACATCACTTTACTCACATTTTTACTAGGTGAGGCATTCAACCAATATGGAAGGATTGACAATTTGTCGCTTTTTCTCACATTATCATGTCTTATATGTTTGCATTAAATAATTCAAAGCATTATATGTCATAATCCATCATTTAAACATGAATTTCGTTAGCACATACCATTCGGCCATGACCATATCAAGTCACTAAAATTTATTTTGTCATTCAAACATTATTCCATTGATGTTATTTATCATAATTAGGCATGAAATCATTATTATTTCACCATCTCACATTTAAATGCATAAATGTGTTCAATGTTCCTCTCGAGGCCAAATTATGTACATTTCCTAATCAATAAATTTTATTCATTTTAATGTTTTATTTCAACTTATTTAGTATCTAGTTGCATGAATTCAACAATAAACTTATTTTTCTACCATATTTATAATATTTCATCAAGTTAATTACATAATCAAAATTTTAAGCAAATTAATCACAAATTCATGAAATAAGCTATTTTTTGTATCCACTTACAGTTTTTGAGGCTCACGCACTTCAAATCCCCTTCTCTTTTCCTTTATCACATTGATTTTCCTTTTCTTCTTCACTTATCCCTACATGGCCAAATTCTTCTCATGAATTCTCCACCAAATTTTTGCTACAATTCAAGCTGAAATCATCTAATAATCTAGTTTCATACCTCCCGAAACCCTAAAATACAATAAAAATGCATGAATCGCTTAATTGGACAGAGTTGCCTATTACGTAATAATCCAATTTCTCAAAATTTTTCGGTTCTATAAATATTATTTGATGAAATTGAGGCTGCTAGGTTAATTTAGAATGAAATTTGAGTGAGTTTGCATAAGGGTTTGAACTTAGTGTAGAGAAAATGGTAAAAGAAGAAAGCTCGGGATAGCGGGGAAGGAGCTGCTGGAAATCTCAAGAAAATGCCCAGAAATTTCTGAGTTCCAGCCTTTAAATGGCTTCCAAAATGAAAAGCCAAGATTCACTTAAACACTATTTCATTTAATGGTCAAAAGTGGGCCAAATGTCAAGTTATGCTTGGCCGATTTATTTTTTGTTGCCATTTTCCACAAAAAATTAGTATAAAAATATCTAAAAATATTAATTAGGCTATTTTTAAAATTTTGGATCAATCGGAATTCATTTCGATAGGTTTTGGGATCCGAATGCAATTTTTACCAATCCAAGATTTGAAAATTCAAAGTGCTCCAAAAATTAATTTTTCACTTTCAAAAATTCAAGTACATTATTTCAAGTTGTTTGGTGTGATCAAAATCATTTTTGGAGGTGTGAAATATTTTTGAGTCAACCAAAATTTATTTTATTATTTTGCTGTCCAGTAAAATTTTCATATTTTTTACTTTTGGGGATTTATTTGATATCAAATTATACCATTAGACTTATCATAAATTATACTTTCCAATAGTGAAGAAAAATTTTTGCGGACTCCAGCAGATCCGATGTGGTACTATTCACTCACGGTAAAGTAATTTTTACGCGAGTAGTGATTTTTAGGGTGTCACATAATAAGACAGGTCTGAACAGACTATACGTTAACACTTCGAATCTTAAGTCATTAAAGCTCCGAGAGAAAAATTTTAGAGAAAAAAGTCTCAAATATGTATTAGCTGGAGCCCTTATGCAATGGGCTAGTGTATGTCGAGTGGTAGACTTTGTAGGCACTTGAGAACCTAGGTTGAATAGCCCGAGACAATAGTTGCACTGACCGTGATGGGCAACAACTTGTATTGGGAAATTTGATACGATAAGGTTCTATTAGATCAGTCAATCTTGCCAAGGGACATGACGGGCATATCCCATCAGTCTGATTGAATTATCATAATGTGTTGCCAAAAAAGACCCGAGTCTTTATTTTGGCTTGGGCCTTGGGTCAAGAATATTTTAGGCCTAAATAATAATGTTAATAATAAGCATTATGAGGAAATTTTGCTCAAGACTAGTTTGCAAGCTCTTCCTAATTATACGATGTCAGTTTTTTTAATCCCTCTTAATTATGCAGTAGGTTTGAGAGTGATGAAAAGTTATTGGTAGTGAACGGGCAGGAATGGCAATGGATGTTTGAAATGGATGTCTTGGGCAGCGTCTTTGTTAACCAAAACAAATGGGAGGTCTGAAATTTGAAGATTACACAATTTTAATCTTGCGCTTTTTGGAATGCACGGATAGCGCTTAATTTTTAGACCCAATTCTTTGATGGCTGAAATCCTAAAAGCATGGTACTTCCCTAATTCTTCTTTTCTAGAAGCTACAATTGGCCGTAACCCAAGGTATTCTCGAAGCAGTATTTTGGCAGCTCAATCTGATATTAGAAATGGTTGTCGTAGAACGATGGAGAATGGTTTAAACACTTCTATTTGAGATACTACTTGGTTACCTTATTCCGAAAACCCCTTTGTTACCTCTACCCATAATTATGATTTTGTTGATTGGAAGGTTGCTGATCTAGTGGTTCTTGGCCAAAGGAAGTGGAACTTGGAAGTTATTGATTCAGTGTTTAATGATAGGGATGCTCAGCTTATTAGACGAAATCCATTAGGTTGGGGTTTATATCATGATTCATGGAAATGGCATCTAGATAAAAGTGGTTCTTACGCTGAAATCAGCCAATAGACACCTCTCCGATTACACCAGTCAAGAACCAACATCCGATTCTGCACTTTGGAAAAAAAAAAAAAAAAGAATCTAGTCTTTAGCTGTCCCTCCAAAGGTATGTAATTTTATTTGGAGAGCTGTATCCGATGTTCTTCCTGTGAATCTGTCTTTGCTGAAATTTCATGTAGATTTTGATGTGCTATGCCCAGTGTAAAAATGGAGATGCATCTGTTCATCATGCTCTTCTGGATTGTCAGTTTGCTAAACAATGCCTTGCTGATGTAATTGTTGATGCTTTGCATGGATCTTTCACCTGTTTTTTTTTTTTTTTTTTTTTAATTCTTAATCAATCTTCTCTTGAGAATTGCAGCAAAATTGCAATTTCTTGTTGGGCTGTTTGGAAGAGCTTTTGCTAGAAGGTTAAACTTTTTTAAAAATAGTGTATTTTAAAAAAATATTTAGGACTTTGGGTATTTATAAAACTATTTGGAAAAATTAAATGTTTTTCTATTTTTGTAATCTTTTGTTGCGAAATTAGATACCGTACCCCATATACACTCGTTCTCTCTCTTACATTCACCTTCACTCTCTTTCTTTTTGTCTCTCTCACACCCACTCTCTCACTCACTTTCTTTCTCTCTCTCTCACATACCCACTCTCTCACCCTCCCTCCTACCTTCTCTCTCTTCATATTTTTCAAAATTATTATCATACTTAATTCTATAATTAATTAGTTACATAATCTTATAAATAAATAAAAAATATTTTTAAAAATAATGTGAGGTACAAATAAAAAAACTTTAAATGAAAATTGTTTCAAAAATAAAATTTAAAGCAAATTCATAGTTAAAAAATGATAGTATGGTAAGAAAAAAAAGAGTACAATTGTTGGTGATTTTTATTAAAAATTTAAATCTAATAATAAATTAAAATGTCATAAAAATAACTTTATTTAATGAATATTTTTTATATACCTTATGTGAAACTAATACTGTCATTAATGAATTTTTTTGATCCTACTATCATTTTTTCACAGAGTTACTTTAAATTTTATTTTTGAAACAATTTTCACTTGAAATTCTTTTATTTTTAGCTCACATTATTTTTAAAAATATTTTTTATTTATTTGTAGAATTGTATAGATAATTAATTATAGAATTAAGTATGATAATAATTGGGATATTTTTTTTAACAATGTGCTTTTAATAATTATTTACAATTTTAGAGTGTGTCAGAAATTATTTACACATTTGGGATTCCGGTACGAAATCGCTGCCATGTATAGTGGTTTTGTCAGAAAAGTTGTAGGTGGTGGGGCCGATTTTATGTATGAAACCGCTAACAGGTACAGTGGTTTTAGACGCTATAGACAAAGCTCTGCTTCCCTGTGCCATCTGACGAAACTGCTGCACCTAGCAACGGTTTCAAAAAATACACCAATTCTGTAATATTTTTCTGACACACCCCAATTGTGTAAATATATATATATTTTTTAAAATTTGCATTATTAAAAAAAATTCATAATAATTTTGAAAAATATGAAGAGAGAGGTGATTGAGAGAGTGAGAGAGTGGATGAGAGGGAGAGTGAGAGAGTGGGTATGTATGTGTGTGCGCGCGTGTGAGAGAGAGAGAGAGAGAGAAATAGAGTGAGAGTGAATGTATGAGAGAGAATGAGAGAGAGAGAGAGAGAGGGAACCGGTGTCTAATTCTGCAACAAAAGATTGGAAAAATAAAAAAATACTCAATTTTTCTAAATCATTTTATAAATACTCAAAAATATTAAATATTTTTTTTAAAATACACTATTTAAAAAAAAAAATCTCCTATAAGCCATGGCTATCAGGGAGGTGCTTACTTGGCCTAAAGAGGAAGAGTTGTCTAATGTAAATGGTTTTTACAAAAATATACACAAAAAAAATAAAAATAACAAAAAAACAACATTTCTCAAATTTTTTCATTAATACAATATTTTAAATTTTCCATATCAATAATACAACTTATATTTTCAAAAAATACAATATATATATATATTGATTAGCAGCTTATTTTACTGCAAGTTTTCTGTCACTAGCTCTATTCCTCAGCTGATTTGTCTTAATTTTCTGCTGCCTTTATACATTCTGCTGAGTTCCATCTTTTTTTTCCCGTTTTTTTTTTTTAAATTTTCATGAAAAAGGAAACATGATAGACATTTTTTGATTAACACAGTAACCTCTTCTTTCTTTAGAAATTCCCTTTCTCATATTACTGGAGTCTTACTCAACTGAAATTCATTGGAATTCTGTCTTTTGAAGTAATTGGATTATTTGAATATTTAGACTAGTCATCACTTACCATTCGTGTAGGGTTGAGATCCGTACCCTGTGGAAGGCAGCAAGAAGTAGAGAATTTAGCGAAATTATGTCCATCTATATATTGAAACTGGATTTGATCCTGTGTCTTCACAATCTCTAGATAAATTACTAGTACTAGTAGATGGATTGTTAAAAATTCAGGCGATGGATGTGCTTCAAGCATTATCTGCTTCATCTTCATCATCCAACCAAATCCTAACACCAAAAGTAGTATGCAACTGAGAACTTTAATGGGGTTGCACAAGGCATGGGGCAATGCCGACCCTAGAATCAGCATAAAGAAAGAGGCTAAGAGTAATATGGTACGTAAATGAGGAAGAATTGTTATGTTTGTTGATGGGTGCCTCAGTCTTCAGCACCTTACATGTGCTCTTTCATATGAGGTAAAAGAATGTTCTTTGTGCTTATCAACTGTTTTAGCTTCCATCCATTATTTACCTATCATCCATGTAACATCACTTGACTACAAATTTTAATGTTTTTAACGTTAATTTTAATGCTAAATAAATAGGGCAGTTGTAATTTTCCAACTGTAGTAGTCCTCAACCACCGAGTTCATTCTTCTCTAGTTGGTTGGTTTGCAAGTTTTTGATTATCCATTTCAAATTTTAGTGGTATTGGTGTGGTCACCTAAGCCTGTTTGTGAAAGGCCTAATAATTAATGGTGTATTTTTGGAAACCATATGTATATTTCAGTTTATGGTGGTTCCAAGTTAAGTACTTACCTGATGAAGTTGGAGATTTGATGAATCTTAGGTATTTAAGACTTAGCGGAACTGAATTGAAGGAAACTGGTTCCAAGTTTTTATTACTCATGATTCAATATTTTGTTTGTTAATCATTTCCTTTCTTTTGATTAATCAGTAAATGAATCTGTTTCTTTTGATTAATCACTGAATGAATTGAAATATCGAATTATGATTCTCAAGTCCCAAAAAATAAAAGGTAATTTTTTTTTTCTTTTTCTTTACATCTTAAATGTATTATATTATGTAATGATAATATAAAATTAATATAATGCTTAACAATATTTATTTGTATATTTATTATAATTGTAAAATAAATAAATTTGCTGTATACTTTGTACTTGTCAAATACACCGTGTGTACTTGGTGTACACAGTGTGTGTACTTGACGTACACAGTGTGTATTATATCATATAATGATAATATAAAATTAATATAATGCTTAATAATATTTCTTTGTATATTTATTATAATTGTAAAATAAATACATTTGTTGTATACTTTGTACTTATCGTATATACCGTGTGTACTTGGTGTACACAATGTGTGTACTTAATGTACACAATGTGTATTATATCATGTAATAATAATATAAAATTAATATAATGTTTATCAATATTGCTTTGTATATTTAATATAATTGTAAAATATATACATTTGTTGTATACTGTATCCTTGTCGTATACACCGTGTGTATTTGGTGTATACAACATGTGTACTTGATGTACACAGTGTGTATTATATTATGTAATGATAATATAAAATTAATATAATGTTTAACAATGTTTTTTTGTATATTTATTATAATTGTAAAACATATACATTTGTTGTATACTATACACTTGGTGTATAAACCGTGTTTACTTGTTGTATACACCGTGTGTACTTGGTTATTCCCAAGTATTTGACAAAAGTTACAACGAAAAATATAGAAAGTATCAATCTTCCTACCAACTTAAAACAATTATATCTAAGCGAAACTGCCATAAAAGAGGCACCTCCATCCATAGAGTTTCTTATAAATCTTGAAATCTTGGAGATGATAAGCTGCAGTAATCTCCTGAGCCCGCCAAACAGCAGAAATTCTTGTGCTGTTTCCCAAATCTTATAGATTAGCCGGTTTAATTTCATGAATTTGAGCTTCACAAATTGAATCAGATTACCGCAGTAAAATCATGAGCAATACATGTATATACTGTTTACACTTTACAATTTATATAAATTAATATTAATATCAAAGAATCAGATCTTATTCTTCACCGAGATTTTTTATTTCGTCCAATCGACGAGCTTGTGGGTGCCATGCTCTGGATTGCTCCTCATGTGGAGAGTCTATCAATAGACTCCGGGATTAGATCTTTCAAGTTATGCTATGTTCTCAATCAAGAATAGTTCTTAATATGCAACTTATGGCATTATTGGTAGTTGTGGCTTATTGCATCTACATCAATAAGTGTCTTTATATAATATCTTGAGCTAACTGAAGATTTTTCTTCATGAAATTTTCAGATGCTTCGTGTTTTGGCTGGATTTAGCAAATCTGAGAAACTTTTTTAATCGGTTATTAGTACAAAAAAGTATTTGTGCTTTTTGTTATTTTTGGACTGAGAATAATTAATGTAGGAGATGTTGAAAGTGGAAATGGAAGACTCAGAATCTCTTCCAAGGTATCTGTTTTAAAAAAAATTGTTCAAATGGGCAGATTCTGCTCCCGTATTGATCATTTGATTTAGTTACAGTGTAGAAACAATATATTCTCATCACCATTGGCCAGAAATTGATAGTTATTTGTTAGAATGACAATCATTGCTGCTTAATTAATTACCATGGCACGGAGTATAGTTACAAATTGTTTCTGAAATCAATTAATAAATATTTAGTCGCTTAATAACAAAAACACAAAAAAAACTGAAAGCCACTAGCCATTTCCGCAGCTCTAATTACCTGTATTGCTCATGAAGTCCTAGTGAAACTCAAAGTGAACATAAAAGGATTTGTATGTTCCAAAGACAAAATTTTCGTTGATTGGTAGCAAGTTATTTATTATAATTGTAAAACATATATATTTTGTTGTATACCATGTATTTTTCATATACACCATGTGTACTTAATATATACACTGTGTGTACATGTTGTATAAACCGTGTGTACATGCTGTATACACCGTATGTACATGCTGTATACAAAATGTGTATATCATATATACACTATGTGTACATGTTGTATACACAGTATTGATTAGCTGTATACATCGTGTGTACTAGTTGTATACAGTGTGTACACTTTCTATTTATTGTATATCGTGTACTTTTCGCATACACCGTGTACTTGGTATATACACCGTGTGTACTTAATATATACATACTGTGTACTAGCTGTATATACTGTGTGTACATGATGTATATAATATATACACTAGCTGTATATACAGTGTGTACACAGCTTCGGTTACCTTTAGTTATCTGGATCGTCATGATATTATCCTTACAGTTTTTAGTCTTTGGTTTTGTTCATTAATTGCTCGAATGGATTGGAATTACTATCAAAGTTTAGCCATAATAACGAATCGGCAATATTCATGGGCAGTCTTTTGTACCATATTTTGAATTTATTGGGCATATGCTGCATTATTAAATTTAAAATATGTTGTTCTTTAGCATATATTGTTTGGATTTCTTAAACAAATACAGCTACTGGCGTAAAACATTTTGCTCTGCTTTACTGTCTTGTTGCTCTTTTTGGTTAGATATCTTGTGCTGTAGGCTCCTGCAATGATGTACCTGATATTTGGGACGGCTATTGAGACAGCTTCTACTACGAATATTGATAACTGAATAGCATATAACAGTTATATCTGAAGTTAAAAAAGGCTTACTGCTTCCAACCCAGTTCCACTTTGGACGTCCCAGGCTCTGGCTGGTTATCATTCACCATTCTCAACCTGTATTTCAGTAAAATGGAGGATTGGGTGGAAAACAGTAAAGCACTCGCTACCATCTCCTATTTCCTGCTCTGATATGCATATGCGAAGCACTTGTCTATATTGCTCAGTAACTCAACACCAACTCCAATACAAAGAGGATTAAGCAGGAAAGAGAACCGCTCAATGAACGCTCGCCTCATTTATTGGGCCAAGTTTGAGGTTTAGGCAGTAAAACAGTTTTATCTCCCCGGACACAAAATCGTTGTAAGATCATGTATTGCTATTAAACTCAAAAAATAAAAAAAAGAAATTCCAAGAAAGTAATGCTTTGAAAACCATGGCTTATTGGCAGCTCTTCAATCCTTTGTGCAGAGCAGTAAACTCTGCCTCATTCTTCATATTCGTAACTTGTGCGTAGTCGTTTCTACAATTGAGACAAATCAATCTTTCATGCCTCGTATTTATAGAGGCCTGTATAAAGCTTTCCAGTATTTATACAGAAGCGCATTAGTGTACCTACATGATATTTAAGTACAATATGCCAAAAAGCTGCAAGACTCCATTGTCAAAGTAACACACACATGCAATCATCACGCCATGTGTGTGTGCCAGAGAATGAAGCCCAGGAAAGGATGCCACCAAAATGTGTGAGACAAGTCACATAGAACACAATTTTCCAGCCGCCAATCATAGCTTTTAGAGATTATCAGGCAGATGATTTTGCTAATGCCACATTAAGTTATGACAGTGAAGCGCTGATAGTTTGCCAGGATCAAAAAATTAGCTATATGAAGTTCTAAAGCAAAAGCGATTGCACTGTAACCTACCTCCATTTGTAGGAGGGATTAACAGCCAATCACAGATCTCAGAAACACTTATATCCCAGCTTCACTTACCAGAAATTACCACAAGAGCATGTCCCATCATGGAAATGATGGAATCTCATGTTATCCCTCACAACAATCTCCCTCCCTGTTATATGGGAGGCACCACACATAAACAAATGGAAATCTTCACATATTCTCAAATTCTTCATCATCCTTATAGTGCTACCAGGATTCATACTGATCAACCCAAATACCAAAGCTAACTTCTCACTGTGAGTCATAAGTATACGTCTGTTTTCTTCATCACTTACATCATAAGGCACAGAACTGAGATTTGGCTGGTACCCATTAGCCTCCAATCTACATACCTTGCGAGGAAGATAGATACTGGAGAAAAATACGAGTCGCAAGGTAAGGGCTCAAATTATCTTGCAAAGAAAAATGGCGATCCAACCATTGGAGGAGTGGCCGGCGTCGCGAAGTTATGTTATCAATGTATCATTCGTTGTCAATTCTTCAATTCTTGCTGCAATTGAATCTGCTTTAATTTTACTTCTGCAAATTAAAGCTTCATTAAGAACACATAAAAAAAAGTTGTATTTATGTAAACAAAAATTTAAAAAGTGAGATTTATGAAAAATAAGGAGAGAGAATTGTATTTTTTGAAAAAAAGGAAAAAAAGTTGGCAATTGGGGTAATTTTCTCAATGTAAATGTCGAATTGGATGCGCAAGCAGTAGTTCAAGCTCTACGCTCTTCAAGAAAGGGCAAATTTGATTTAGAGCTAACTAGTCTTATCTTATTTCTGATTTAAACTTTTGTAAGTCTGAATTTGCTAGAAGATTGAATGTAGGGGCTCATTCAGGAGCATGGGCCTTAAATTCTTTGCCTAGACTGCCTATGTGGGATGGCTATCCTCCAAACTTTTTTTATTAGCAGCTCTTGCTGCGGATCTTTCTCATTAATAATGATATTTTTTATCTTCTCAAAAATAAAGAAAAAAATTAAAATCTAAGGACAATACAATTTTAATCTAAAAATTTGAACAAAAAAAAAATAATACAATACTTCCAAATTCACATTAATTTCCATAACAACGTGCAAACACAGAGCCAATCTGTCATAAGAACCAAAACCAACAATTAACAATTGGCAAAACACTTCTTGCAAATTTCTCAATTTTTATTTTTTATTTTTTTACATTAAACCCTCTATAAAAAAATATTATTGATTAAGTTTTTATACTTTAATATTAAATAACATGCAGTTATTTGTAAATGGAACTAATGCACGTGTATTTCAATCTCTTTGATGGTGCATCATGCTAGCAAACCCATTTCTGATTGAATTTTTAAATTTTCCATATTGAATTACTGAATGTTTAAAATTTTTATATGGACTCTCTTGACAAAATAAAATAAAATGATGCTTGAAACAAGCATGGTAATTCCATTTATGGGAGACTGAATATTAGCTCATATTAAAATATAAATACTTGAATCAAACAAAATTTTGTTAGAGAGATTCAATGTAAAAATTAAAAAAAAAAATTAAAAATGGGGTTTTCCTTAATAATTTTATTACCTTTTTTCTTAGCATAAACACTGTAAATCCATCTTATATATATATATATACACACACACACACCCTGAATGCTATAATCATAAAAAGAACAAAGAGTTTCATGTTTTAATGGAAATAGAAAATCCAAAATCCTCTTAAACAGGTTCCTTTATTCCAGATCCACCCTATAAATTGTGAGGAAGGCAACCAAATGGCACCTACCAAAGTGGCCAAATCAAGTACAAAATAAAAAAACGAACTCTCTGCCATCTGATATTATTTGACACTATAGATTTCGATTGATTGAAGCAAACCGGTTTGTGAGGTGACTGGCCGGTGGCAACAACCGGATGCTAAAGAGGGAGGCGAGCGGTGAATGTGACAAAGAGGGAGAACTGGACCTAGAGCCAGAAACAGAAAGAAATAGTTATGGAATTTGAGGCAGTAGGGTTGGAAATTGGTGGGTTTTACTTCTAAGGAAAACATCACCGTTTCTTTTTGTGGTTTTCCTGTTATAACCAAATCGAACTAACTAATAGAATATTTGTTATTTTCTTAACTGAAAACTGAAATCAAACTGAAAAATCAAATTACATTGGTTCATATCGATTTTTAATTATAACCAAACCGTGTTCATTCTTACCCGAAGCTGAACCTTTCTAAATCATTGTGCCTCATTTCTTCCTCTACTTATATAATCTTACTTTAAATCCATCTTGTATCTGATAAAAGTTTTTAATTCAAGTTATTGAAAAAAATTATATATACTTAATTCAACCATTCTTATATTTGAAACTAACAAAATGTGGAAAGCGCAAAAAGCTAAGGCAGGCTATATTAATGTTGCCAGCTAACATGCCACAATGAAACCTGTCAAAACATGCAACGTGGAATGTTACAAATTGATGTAGATTGCCACATTAGTACTCCAACACCCCATTCATTTTTTCTATCAAAATGACTTTAATTGAACTATTTAAGGAGTTAAAAAGTATTTTCCTAGGATTTTTTTTTACCTGATTATTATTAGAGTATAAGTTCGTAACTGTGAGAAGATTAACTCACAAGAATTATGCACATTTTTGGAGAAAAAGAACTAACTTAATTAAGATAAAGAAAAGATACAAGGAATTTTCGAAATCTGAAATCTAAAAAATATAATAAATTAGTCTTTCTTTCAACATAATGCTCGAAACCTTAAGAATTAACACACACAGATTGATTAATAAAACTGACTTCAAATTTTATGGAGCACGAATTCCAACACACAGATTGATTAATAAACCTTAAGAATTACCACACACAGAATGAACTTTGTTTCTCACCTTTCACTTAAATAACTCAAAAACCAGCCTAGTGATGAATCTATTTATGCTGCTAATAACACAGATGTTTTTTGGTATTTGGACTCGCCACAACGTGTCCCCTACATAAAGCCTTGTTCTTACAAGATGATTTTCTTCCTTCTCAAAGAAAGGAAGATACACCTTTCTATTTTACATCAAGTCACTAACCATTTATGCAATCTCAAGCCACCTCATATTTTAGTACAATTCAGATGAAGATGCTTACCAGTGAAGCCGGAAACTGCCAACCTGCATAAGCGGGTGAGCAAAATATGCACCTAAAGTCAATGCTGTAATTGACAAATATGGCAACCGCAAAAATTCCTTATAATAATCTCTGGGAAGCTTTTGACGGCCATCAAAAATAGCAGCAAATGGAACTATACTTGTCCGCCTCTTCACGACTTCAAAAGCCTCACCATATCGCTTCGCTAATCTCCTGTCTCCATTCCACACACCAAACAAATGATGTCCTATCAAACCGAGAGATGCAGCAACGGCTACAGAGTTCCCGATCCAAATTGTGTGAGCCAAACACCATATCACCTGCCCCACCATCTGAAAGGAAAATACATGTGGATTTGCCTGCTAATGAGTATTGGTGACTCCATAAGCGTGTGATATTCCCTTAGTATATAGAAACAATACGGTATCATTTTGTTTCAATAGCTGTTCAAAACGGTTATTTTTCTAACGTTGTTCTAGGAAAAAAATAAAATAAAATAAGGCTACAATTGTAAAAGCAAATTTATTCTTTCAGAAACCAGATTCAAATAGCATCCTGTGGTGGCATTTCAATTACAGTAAATTTGCAACTTCTTTCTCATGAGTTGGCCAAGCAAAAATGATCCTAGTAATAGATTCAGTGGGCCACATCTTTGCAGATTGCTGAAGGTAATATGACGAGGAGAAGCTGATTCTACAAATGTTATTAAATTCTGTAATGACCTTGAGTTTGTAATCTAGTCAATTGGCGATTGACACAAAAATCAAGACCAGAAGAAGGGTCTTTACCCTTACTTCGGTTCCTGCCCTTGCCTATGGTTCTATGAAAGTTGTAACTCGTTAAACACCTTGGAACTCTTAGGGAGTTTCCTACCTTTAATTAGCTGGAATTTTACATGCTTTATTGGCTAATTCTCTCTCTATAAATAGAGATTACATATCTAATATGAATCCTTTTCTAACTAGGAAATTAATCTAAGTAGGAATTCTTCAACATATCTAAATCGGAATCCTTTTCTAACTAGGAAACTATCAAAATAAATCAATAATTAAAACTCAAATCCTATTATAACTAAAATACTACTACTAAAAATAAATCTTACTATAATTAAATTAATTAAACCATAACATTATTCCCCCCTCAGAAACAAAGCTTGCTCTCAAGCTTGTAATAACCATGAGTAACTTGTAACCTAACCAAATTCCTAATGAACCATAGTGCCAGCTTCATTATCCACTGTATCCAGCCAAAATAATTTTTTACATTGACGGGTTGCCGTATAAATTTCATTACAGTTGTAACATAATCCTTTTGCTCTGTGCTTAGCTAATTCTGCTCGGGTTAATTTTTTTATAAATGGGTTTGGTGTAGGAAATGCTTCAGTCCCCGCCTTATTGCCATGGCCCATTTCTTTTTGAAGAGTAATAAGCTTGCAGGTGTGCAGTTTTTGTTTAAATGCATGTGCAAGACTCATAGCAGCTGACAAATCTGGTAGCTTGAGTAATTGGACATCTATTCGAATAGAATCATCCAACCCAGCAATGAATAAACCTGCATGTAGATGTTCTGGTACTATTTCATCCGCGCATACCAGCTTTTCCTGTAACCGTCTTTGGTGAAGCTCCACTATCCCTGTCTGTCGAAGGGCGGCTAACTCTCCAATTGGATTTTTGCTTTCAGGAGGACCAATCCTTTGAAAACAGAATTTCAAGAAATCTGTCCAAGTCATTGATCCCTTAGCCCTCTTCAATTGGTAATACCACATCTGTGCTACTCCCAAAAGGTCAAAACCAGCTAGACCCGCCTTTTCGGCTTCCATTGTTCATTGATTCTCAAAAAATTGTTCACAACAATGGGAAAAGTAGACTGATGGGTTCCAATTTGAGTGGCAAAAGGTGCAGCGCCTCACATGGTGTTGGCAGTGGGTTGCCCATTTGCTGGAGCAGCAATGCTGCTTGTGTCACTCCCACTAGATGTGTTTTTGTGGTGGAAAAACCTAAGCCCCATATTTGTTCTTGGAGTATTAATGCGATTTTCTCGATTTTTTCACCCAAACATTGTTCCATTGCTTATAGTTTGGCATCGGTTAAAGGACTTCCTTCTTGTAATGGAGTGCGTATGTCATCGCCCATTGTATTTGGCTCTGATAAAAAATTATTATGACCTTGAGTTTGTGATCTAGTCATTCGGCGATTGACACAAAAATCAAGACCAGAATAAGGGTCTTTACCCTTACTTCGGAACCTGCCCTTGCCTATGGTTCTATGAAAGTTGTAACTCATTAAAGGGAGCCACACACCTTGGAACTCTTAGGAAGTTTCCTAACTTTAATTTGTTAGAGCTTTACTTGCTTTTTTGATTAATTCTCTCTCTATAAATAGAGATTACATATCTAATAGGAATCCTATTTTAACTAGAAAATTAATCTAAATAGGAATCTTTTAACATATCTAAATAGGAATCCTTTTCTAACTAGAAACTATCAAAATAAATCACTAATTAAAAATCAAATTCTATTATAACTAAATACTACTACAAAAAATAAATCCTATTATAATTAAAATTAATTAAACCATAACATTATTCCCCCCTCAGAAAAAGAGCTTGCCCTCAAGCTTGTAATGACCATGAGTAACGTGTAACCTAACCAAATTCCTAATGAACCGTAGTGCCAGCTTCATTATCCACCCTATCCTGCCAAAATAATTTTTTACATTGATTGGTTGCCATATAAATTTGGTCACAGTTGTAACATAATCCGTTTACTCTACGTCCAGCTAATTCTACCCAGGTTAATTTTTTTATAAAGGGGACTAGTGTAGGAAATGCTTCAGTCCCCGTCTTACTGCTGTGCCCCATCTCTTTTTGAAGATTAATAAGCTTGCAGGTGTCCTGTTTTTGTTCAAATGCACATGCATGACTCATAGCAACTAATAAATCTGGCAGCTTGAGTAATTGGACATCTATTCAAATAGAATCATACAACCCAGCAATGAATAAACCTGCGTGTACTGGTACTATTTCATCCGAGCGTGCCAACTTTTTCTAAAACTGTCTTTGGTAGAGCTCCACTGTCCCTATCTGTCTAAGGGTGACTAACTCTCCAATTGGATTACTGCCTTCAGGAGGACCAAACCTTTGAAAACAAAATTTCAAGAAATCTGTCCAAGTCATTGATCCCTTGGCCCTCTTCAATTGGTAATACCACATCCGTGCTTCTCCCAAAAGGTGAAAATCAACTAGACCCACCTTTTCTGCTTCCATTATTCTTTGATTCTCAAAAAACTTTTCGCAACAATGAGCCCAAATTAATGGGCCTTCCGTTCCATCATAAGTTGGGAAATCTATCTTTGCATACCTTGGAACAGTAGACTGATGGGTTCCGATTTGAGAGGCAAAAAGTGCAGCACCTCCCATGGTGTTGGCAGTGGGTCACCTATTTGCTGAAGCAGCAACGCTACTTGTCTCACTCCCATTAGATGTGTTTTTGTTGGTGGTAAAGCCTAAGCCTGATATTTGTTCTTAGAGTATTAAATCAAATTTCTAGATTTTTTCATACAAACGTTGTTCCATCGCTGATAGTTTGCCATCTGTTCAATAACGTTCTTCTTGTAATAGAGTGTGTATGTCGTCGCAGATACCAAATTGTTATGACCTTGAGTTTGTGATTTAGTCACTGGGCAGTTGACACAAAAATCAAGACCAAAATAAGGGTCTTTACCCTTACTTCGGTTCTAGCCCTTGCCTATGGTTCTGTGAAAGTTGTAACTCGTTAAAGGGAGCCACACACCTTGGAACTCTTCGGGAGTTTCCTATCTTTAATTTGCCGGAATTTTACTTGCTTTATTGACTAATTCTCTCTCTATAAATAGAAATTACATATCTAATAGGAATCCTTTTCTAACTAGGAAATTAATCTAAATAGGAATCTTTTAACATATCTAAATAGTAATCCTAAACTATCAAAATAAATCACTAATTAAAAATCAAATCCTATTATAGCTAAAATACTACTACTAAAAATAAATTTTACTATAATTAAAATTAATTAAACCGTAACCCATTTCCACCCCTGTTCACTTTCATTACTATAGATAAATAACATGTTTCTGTCATATTCAGCAAAAAAATTTTATGCGTATGAAAACTATAATAAAGAAAATAAACCACCCTACCTGAGGGTGCCTGGTGATTCTCATGATCCCTGTTTCCCAAAGATGCATTTTGGGCGTGTCAACAGCTGCTACTTCTAATAGATTGAAAGTTGAAGGATAAAGAAAAAAGAAAGAGATAAAATTTGAAATCCACACCAATTGATGCACTAAAGGAACACTTTGAAGTTGCCATAACTGCAATCCATCATATCTGTGATTGATGAAATACACCTGAAATACAACAATTTTAGAAGTCAGGTATACAAAGTCATGCCATAAAAGGAGAAAGAATTTGACCAAAAAAGCAAAAAACAGAGTTTGTAAGGAATGGCTGTATTCCATCCTACCAAAGGGTTAGTAACTCACAACAGTGCTAATGGCCAATGGAAGAGAAACCCCAGCAAACAGAACACGATAGGCTCGTTTCCCAATCAGATCCTCACCAACATCCCGCAAACTAGCCAAACCACTGTGGACAGTGGCAAAAATGAAGATCAAGATCAACATTACAGCCTGCAAAAATTTCATGGCTCAGGCTTGTCATGAAGACCTATTACATGCAAACTGATACATGTATATAGAATAAAGCAACTGCAAAAATAACATGAATATTTATTAGGCTTTTTCGTTTCAATTATAGCTAATACACTCTCTCTCCATCTCTAATTCTAGATGACTACTATAACTTTGCGCCAATTCTACTATTCAGTGAGAAGCCAGCCAAACATTTCAGTCACTCTACTGAGTTGACACTAAAACTTAACAAACTACTCCCTCCGTTGCATAATTTTTATCCATCGTTACTTTTTAGTCACTCCTAAAATATTGTCTATTTTTCTTTTTAACATTATGGTTAACTCATAAATTATCTATTATACCCTTATTTAATTTTATCTTATTAATTGCCATTTATATTTCCCATGCTATGTTATTAACGATGATTTTCATATTTTCAATAATAATTAATTACTCTTTCTATATTTAGGATGGGTATAATAGGAAAGTTACAGTAAAAAAAAATTTGTCTTTTATTTATAATAACTACAATTTCTTAATCTGTGTGAAAAAAGAAAGTGGAAAATAATCATGGGATTGAGGAATTAATAGAAAAAACATTATGTTAAAACTTGCCATTTGAGCAAACCTAATTTCTAAGTTCTAAATGATAATCACCCCTAGCACTCGCTCTCTCCTGCTTGAGCCTAATATTTCTTTATTTTCTCTTCACCTCTTAGTCCATCTGCTATTCTAATTTCTTCAACAGAATGTCCTGTCCTTCAAAGCAAACAGACTCAATTACATTTCAAAATTGCTATTCCAATCAACCACTTCAGTTGGAGCAAAACCACTTAACTCCCCAAGATTCAGACTACTCACAAAATGTAACAAAATGAACTTTCACGGTCAACTAAAACAATTCATCTTTAAGAAAATAAACACTCATAAATGAAAACCAAGGCCAACCACTATGAATCCAAACTTCCAGCACCTTTCCTCGAAAACACAATTTGGCATAAAAAATCCAAAAATATTAGCTTTGTTACAAAGAAACAACAGAGGGATGACAGAGCTACACGGCATCTGACTGCCTCCCAAAAATTTTTAAGTTTCTACATGTTGGAATCCAAGCATATTGCAAAAACTCCTCGGATGATGACTTCTATCTTTGTTTGAGGATGCATGTATTCTTGTTTTCAAGAGTTACTAAAGGCCATAATTAGAAAAGGAAGCAATTTGGAAGGTTTGATTTGCGGTAAGATGGTAATGTTGTGGGATTGTCAAAGAACAATTTCTAGAGAGATTGAAAATTCAAAAGAATTATTTTCAGAGAGAAATTAACTAAGCTAATTTTCTAAAAGTTAAAATTATTAGAAGATAGTCCGACATCTCCTTAAAATTATTAGAAGATAGTCCAACATCTCCTTCAGTTTTGAGAATGCTGTGACCTTTAGAGAGGGAAGCAACAACTATGGAAAGAGGAGATGTGGAAGATCTGTGTTAAGGAAAGAAAAGGCAGGATATAAGATTGTAGTCAGCAAGATGGTGTGCTTGATCTGTTATACCAAGTCAACAATTAATTATTATGTTTATTTACATGCATTTCCACGTCATCATTTTGATTACCAAATGACTTGCCATATCATCAATTTGGCTGTTATATTTTGCCAGCTTCTCTCTGGATTACTAGAATAATAAAAAGAGAATTAACTAGATTTTAGAGAAGAGTCAAAAGGATCTTTTGAGCCTATTCATTAAAATCAAACTTCCAGATGTGATGAATATATATTTTATTTATGAAAGTGAACATTAAATGCACCAATAGCCCTCTAATCGTGAAGAATTTTAGAAATGCAAAGTCGTCTACTCTTCTTTCTACTATGTGACCCTCCACCCCCCCCCCCCCCCCAAAAAAAAAAAAGGAAAAAAAAAGAAGAGAGAGAGAGCTCTTGATAATTTCATAAACAAATTCTTTGAACTCTACATGGAAGCAGTACAATGCATGATTTAATCCCACATGATCAGCCTTAATCAATTCCATCTAACAAGAAATCCATCCTACTATTCAACTCATTCATTTCTTGTTCTATGTCTGAGAAACTTCCTACTCTATTAGTTGAGACACAAAATTGGAACACCCTAGAACTCTTTGGTCATATTATACTGATTCAGTGACACAAAGACCAATATATGCAATTCCAGTGACACCTTAGGAACTTTTCAATCTCATCGACTCCCTGCTGTATTTGAGCAGTTTCCTTCAAATGAGACCAGATTCACAAGAGCAAAATGTTTAAAATTTTATTAAGAAATTTATTGGGTTAAGAAAAACCAGAATAATACAACTTTATGAAGCACAACACGTGTTACCCAAGTTAGACCACCAAAACAGGTTGTCCCACAGCAGTGAAGTAAACAGGCAAATATTTAGTGAGATTAACATATCAATTACTTGTATATTTAAGAACTGTTGTCAACACAAAGCAGAGTGAAAAACTTTTACTTGAATCCACCTGATCAAACAATAACAAGTAGCATATTTCACAGCCATCTATTAAGCACAAAATTATGTTGTATAGGCTTTAAGATACCATAAGTGCTGATAGTTGTCTGACTTGGCAAGAAAGATGCTGAATTGCGTTTCGACAATAATACCCACCAAAGAAAAGCGATAATTTAGATGGTACAACTTGTTCAATTATGAATTTAATTAATAATGCAAGCTTTGTCGAACTGTTACTGACGTAGGGAAAGGCAAAGGAGAGTAAAAAATCATGCGTTTCTCTACATGTATCCAGCAGAAGTCCCGAAAAGTAATACTAATGAAACGACATTAATTTTGGCTCTCTCCCTAATGTTTGTCCCCAGTGTAGAAATTAATATATCCAGCTTCAAAGTATTTTCCTTTTTGCAACATAAATGCATAATTGGCAGCTCAAAAACAATACTCATTTATAAGGCAGAAGCATTGTCTCCTCCAAGAAGAAGCAATAGAATTGTCTGCTCCAAGAAGAAGCAATAGAAAGGAATTCTTAATAGAACAGTAACGAAGGTAACAATAATAACAAAAAGAATTAAAATAAAGAATTCACCTCATGGCTCTCTGATAGACTAGAAACAGCTTGAATAAAGAACTTTCCAAATCCTGTAGAGTTATCAATCCAAGCCACATCAAGCACATATAAAACGACTCCCAAGATCAAACCAAAATATATCCAAGAAGAAATCTTCTGTTTCCCCAATTCGAACGCCGCCGAGTCCTCACCCACAACCGCCTCTTTCTCGTCGGAGCTGCTGCTGCTAGTACTTGTATCGGCATCTTTAATGGAAGTGCAAGCACAAAATTTCCTGGAAAATGGGAGAAAATTCGAGGTTGGTTTTGAAAATTTTAGAGGTTTTTGAAGATTGGGAATTGAAGCGGGCCAAAAAGGCTGTGTCCTTCTAATGGTACGAAAAGGTATGGGAGAGAAAGGATTAGAGAGGGTCAAGCAAGAAGCCATTTTCCCTTTAATTTGTGATATTCTCTGAGAAAAATAAAAAGATTATAGCATTATTGGAAATTTTGTTGCCATTTTGATTGGAGAAGTGAAAAGAAAGTATCTTTGTGGTAGAACGGTCATGGGCAGGGAATTTGGATTTTGTTGGACAGAGTTCCATGGTTATTAAAACCGGACCGGCCGGTTGAACCGATTTAATTGCTAACTAATTGACCAATCGGTTGGTTCAACTGTACAAAACCGAATTGAACCGAAGAACCGAAAAACCGGATGAAATCGGATTTTTGGCTGAAAATTGTAAAAAATTATATTTTTTTGTATTTTTTCACCCCCCATATATATATATATATATATTTATTTATTTATTTATTTATTTTTCATTATTTATTTATTTGAAAAAATTAATATTTTAAATTCTAAATATGTCACTTTATAATTTAATATACTTGGTTCGACCGCCCGGTCCGGTTTTAATAACCATGGAAATGAGAGTTCTTTTTTTTAATCTCTTTTTCTGCGTTTGGTGATTGATATGTAGAATTGGGTATTTTTAACTAATGTTATTTAACGCTTGAAATTTATGCCCTCTAATGGTGTACTAATTCTTTCAAAATAATAATTGAAAAATTATGCTATGTCGACCAGCCTATGCATGGGTGCTTTATTATCTGGTGTAAAATCAGTAACTATAAGTAAACTAATGCTCTTTTTTTATTTTATCTTTTTGCCTTTTTCTTCTCCATGAGTAGGGCTGAGCAAAATCGAACCAAAATCGAAAATCGAACCGAATGAATTTTGGTTTATTTAATTCGATTATTTTGATTTTTGGTTCATTCGGTTCTGAACCAAAATAAAAGATCGATTTATTCGGTTCGATTTTTAAAATTGAAAAATCGAAGAAATCGAACCGATCGAAGTTTTAATATATATATATTTTATAGTGTTAAGATATCAGAGAGCACGGCTTGGCTTGCTGGTGTGAAAGAATAAAGAATATTAGAGGTCACAGGTTTAATTACGGGAAGCCGCAAATTTGCAGCTTTTTTACTTTTGTTACTTTAATTTTTTTTTTAAATTTAAAAGTTTAATATGACAATTAGATATTAATTATAGATTTTGAATCTACAAATTAGAACAAATCAAGTCTACATATTATTGACGTTTTAATTTTTTGATATTTTTTGATACATAGCTTGTCTTACAAGATAAAATATGATTGGTAATTTTTATCTAAAAAATAAATTTTGACAAGTAAAAATACGTAATAGAATGCATGAAAAGTAAATGATAAGATTACAAAAATAGTACAAGTGTGTATTTATAATTTTTTCCAAAACAAAAATAACTCTACCTTCTATAAATTATATCGAAAAGACAATAATTCCACAACTGGCTTGAGATAATTGAGACTAGCTAACAATTCAAAATAAAAATTGTCAAGTACTCATTCTTAACTATTACTTTTTTTAATTTATTTTTTGACGAACTCTCTTAATTGGTTGGAATTAGGAAAACTCGCAATAAAGGAGCCAAAACTTTGATTTTGTGTATAATTAGATGGATTTTATTACCTACTCTTTTATCTTCTTCTACTTTGTTTAATATATTCTCACAATTTATTTCTATGCAAAAATATGTCAAGGGACGTCAGTTTCCCATTAAGATGCCATTATTTCTAATTTAAATATGGAAACATTTAAAATTAGACATTAATTATATGCATGTACAATTCTCTGTATTTCTTCAAATTTTTATTTAATTTTTTTTGTTCAAATTTGTTTTTCTTTCTAGCATTCTACAAAAGTCGATTTTTATTTTCATTTAATTCCATAGCTGACATAAAATTTAAGTGAAGTGTTAATTTTAAATTAGCATTTAGCGGTCACATTAGTATAAAAAAAATTAAACGAAACAAAAAAATATAATTTCATAAAAAAAAGTGAAAACTCTAAATAAGTACAAAAAGCTTCAGATGTATTAAGGAATATTAAACATAATAAATTGACGTTTTATCTTGTAACACAATTTTGATATTTTTTGAGTCAATATTGCTGCCAATTTGAATGTATAGAATAAATTATTTGGAATATATAATAAAAATATTTTATTTAAAAAATTTATTGTATATACTCAAATCTAATTTTAAAGCTATAATTACAAAATAATCCATAATTAATGAGATGGCTCGATTGTTATTTAATTTTGATTAGTATTTATTATAGATATAATATAATAAATTTATATATATTATTTTAATTTTAGTTATTTTAAATGAATTTATTTTATTGAATATAAATTAATTTAATTTATGGACCCATATAGGTTAAAAACCCAATAAAAAATAAGTCCATATTGACCCAAATGCTCGGTTCTGTAAAAATCGGTTTCGATTCGGTTCTTATATTTTCTGAAATTTGGTTTTCGATTAATCGGTTCGGTTCAAAACCGAACCGAACTGACCAAATGCTCACCCCTATCCATGAGCACATCTAATGGTGTACTGATTCTTTTAAAATAATAATTGTTTCTTTATTATGATTTATTATATAAATTCATTCATTGATTATTTTAGAAATACAAAGGTGAGCTGTTGATATAAATCCTGATGCATGCAAAAGTCTAAAGATGAACCACCCTGAAACTGAGGTAATTTTTATACAATACCCCTATTATTCTATACATTTTTGTTAGTAAAATATATGTTTTTTTAAATGGTGAACAAGTGATAAATGAGACAGCGAAAGATTTTTTGTCTTTGTTGAAGGAATGGGAAAAGCTATGTAAGAAGTTTGTGATTCTTGGTTCTTAACAACATTCTAATTCTGCTAGTGATAAAGCTGGTAGAAGTAATAACTTTATAAATAATCACTTGCATTGTACACATCAAATAAGAATTTTTGGCATATGCTTGCAATTGTGGAGAATATTGTTCTAATTCTGCTACCGTTTCATTATGAACTAACATGTGTTTGCAATGGTAAAATATTGTTTTATTTATTTTCTTAAAAATAAAAGAATATTAAAGGTTTTAAATGAATCAAAACTAAATTCTTATTCTCTATCTCTTTTTCTTATTACTTTTGTGAATTACGTTCCATAAGCATAATAAAGATTTATGTTTCAAGTGAAATAGACTTTTAGGAATAGTAGAATTATGGACCATTTTTTAATATTGTGATGAACTATGAAGATTGTTTCAAGTTCAAAAATGGTGAAGTAATTTGACAATTATGGTTTCAATAGTTTGAACAACAGGTAAATGAAGTGGTGGCTTCACTGCCTTAGGTTAAGAATGTGAAAGTAACAATGTCAGCACAACCAGCAAGACCAATTTTTGCAGATCAACTTCTAGTGGGGTTACATACAATTTAAAATATTATAGCAATTTCAAGTTGAAAGTTAGGCTTCCTTTGGACATTGGTTTGTGTTTTGAGTTTGTATGGCCTATAGTGTTATAATTTATGCAGTATTGTTTTTTTATTATTCCAGGAATGATTGCTTGTAAAATATTATAAAAAAATAAAAAGAAAGAAAGAAAGAAATAACAATTTCCGGTATGTGTTTGATTATTTTTTTAAATGTCTTTACTTTTAAAATGTTTTCTAAACTACTGTAACTTCTTTAAAAAAACAAGTTAACTACTATAACATAAATAATGAAACTCAAGAATAAAAATTCATAAATTAGATCACAATGAAATTCTTTATAATCTTAGTGGCTAAAGTTAAATTTTAAAAAAAAAATCAAATTTTAGGAGAGGCCATATCGAATCTAAAGTTTTCATAGTGTTTTGGTTTGAAAATAACTAAATAAGTAAACATTAAATTGGAAAACACTTAGATACATGAAATTTTCACTGACAAATCTAATCTAATAATAAAGTGGAATATAATTAAATTGGTTAAAAAAAGAAGTGCAGTAACTATCAAAATACATATGTACTAAAATTTTATCAATGGATTGTAAGGCTCAATTGTATTACCATAATATTTATATGTATAAGGTGAGAGTATATCTCACATTCTTCAGTCTTATGCAGTTGTGTGGACACATCAAACATTAATGAGTAAACACTTATTTTCATTAGAACAAGTTTCTAAACTCGAATGAAATATAAAACTAAAATTATAATCATATATATATATATATATATATATATATATATATATATATATAAGTTTAAAATAGCCATTATAATCATATGACAATTAATTGTTCTGATAATGAATAACTCGAGTCTCGTTTACAATTTAAAAAAAATTGCTATGCAATTATCTTACTACTATAGTTGAGCAACTTTGCTCAAACTGAATGAGTCTCAAAACACAGACTTTGAAATGCCAATGGGCCTGGCTAAAAGAATAAAAATAGAGGAAATTACCCCCAATGCCAGGTTTTTATCAGTTTTTTCAAAAAATACAACTATTTTTTGTAATATTTCCTAAATCTGACTTTTAAATTTTTATTTTAAAAAATACAACTTTTTTTACTTAAACAAGAACTTGGAGATACGAGCTCTCACTCGGAGATCCCTGAGGAGTGATCTGAAATCAGCCTTCAACGTTCGACTTGTCCATTCTCCGACGTGGAAGTGGCGGTGTGTACGAAGTTGCTAGTTAGAAGTCGGGCATTGATAAATTCTCGGGTGGGTGTTAGGGTTCCTGCAAAATTGAAGGGCGAATTTGAAGAAACCCAATTCCAAAAATAGAAATTTTCCTTAGGTTATAGCGATCAAATCAATGGAGTTCTCTAATTCAACTTCACTTCAGAAGGAGAAACAGGTATGCGACAATCTTCATGGTTGTCCTTATATTATTGAATGTTACGGCAAAGAAACTACTTTCAATGAAAATGGAGAGACGGTTTACAATGTATTATTGAAAAGGTGTTTAGTGAGAAAACCTATGTTTTTAGGTTCACTACTGAGATGCTATTGATTCATCCTTTTTTATTAGGATTATAAGATGAATTTGGGGAGATTTTGGATGAAGGGTGGGTGAATTCATGCACTACACTATCCAATACTGATAATGAGTCACGTAATTTGAGTTGTTCAGAAGGTTGCAACCTTATATCTGAAGTGGGTTATCCTTCCTCTTCTTGGTCAGATGATGTAGAAAAGAGTAATGGTTGAATGTTCCATAATTTGCTCGACTTTGCCAAAATAGGTGTCCAAGTAGTGTAGTTTGAATTGGTCTGATGGTACACGAGTTAGTAGATGAAAAGAGCACCTCTTTGTAGATTGACAGCTTCATACAACAAGTTATGCCTCATCTATAATTTGAAGGTGGGAATTTTTTAACTTGTCTCTGTTTTCCAAAACCAGCTTCATACAGCAAGTTGTGCCGCCTCTACAATTTAAAGGTGGGATCTATTAACTTGTCTCTGTTTTTCTTTTGGAAAATCAATTTTGTAGCGAAATTAATGGTTATGTAGATGATTTTGTGGACAAAGATGAGAAAAGAATTTATGGTTAGGTTATTCATTTTTGATAGGTAATTCATAATTCAATTTTTGTACACCAATGTTGCTGATTATATGTTTGAATCAAAGTGCAACAAGATTGTCTGTTTGTGATTTGTGAAGTATGTGTTAAATTAGAAAGAAATAAGCATTCAATTTTTTGGTTCTCTAGTTTGTATTCCTTTCTCCTTAACTAGTCTCTTGATTTGATTAGGAGTGAATGATCATCTTTTGGTATTTGAGATTTTTGAGATGCTAATTAAAGAAAAGATTATATGTTCTTTAGCAGGTTATTGCTCTCAAACCACAATGATAATTAGTGAAAATTTTTTATTAGAAGAAGCGATTAAGCTTGAATAAATTTTAAAGGATATTAAAAACTTTTTTTGCTAGAGTTAATCGTTCTTTGAGTAATAGAAAAGGAAGACATGAGTATTCTTATACCATTTTGAATTGTAGAATTTTACTTTCCTATAGGTATTTAAATTCAAGTTTTGTTCTCCCCTTAATTATAAAAATAATAATATAGATGGCTGAATACATGGAAGACGAAGAAATATATAAATCATTGCATTTTGGAAAAAAACCATAGACGCAAAGTACATTTTTGGATATATGAACTTTCACATTTGTGGCTATTAGATCATTGAACTTTTAGTTTAATTTTTGTTGATTTTGAATCCCTAGCACATGATTTTTGTTGAAAGGATGCAAAGCTTAATACATGATTAATTTGCTGAAATAAAATAATAATTATTTTTACACAATGGAATATGTTTTACATCATGAAAATTAATTAAACTAATTAAAAAACATATGATTTAAAATGTTAATTTATTATTTTATTCCAACAAATCACGATTTCGTAGGCTTTTTAAAATTATAATGGATGGTTAATTTTGTCATTAAGTTAATCCATGATTAACTGTTAATCTTTCTTATGCGTGACAATGATTTCGTATATCAAACTCTTTAGTTAACAGAATATACAAAATACCTAACATATTTTCGATACTACTACTCCGAATATGAAGTTAATACGTTAAATAGCTCAATCATTTGAACTTAATTGGATTGAGAGATAAATACTTATTTATCTGTTGAAATTAAATATTAAAAGTTGTATATAATTCTCACATATAATACCATATAACTTTTTGTTTATCTGCGTTAAAAAAATAATAACAAATTAATTACTTTTATGTTTACCTTTTATAATTAATTAAAAAAAAGAATAAATCTCAATGAAATATTTACTTTTTATAATTTACTCATTTAGTATTACATCAATTAGAAAACAGTACGAGACTAAAATTAAATATAACAAAGATTTGTATGATAATAATGTAGTACATCATGTACACACTGCGTACTAGATGTACACACTGTGTGTACATGCTGTACACACTACTGTGCACAGCATGTACACACGGTACGTACTAGATGTAGATATTGTGTGTACAGCATGTACACACTATGTGTACTAGATGTACACACTGTGTACAGCATGTACACACGATGTGTATGATGCGTACTAGATGTAGACATTGTGTACAACATGTACACACTATGTGTACTAGATGTACACTATGTGTACAGCATGTACACACTATGTGTACTAGATGTACACACTGTGTACAGTATGTGTGTGTACAACTAGTACACACTATGTACTAGATGTACACACTGTGTGTACAGCTAGTACATAGTATGTTCATGCCGTATGTATACACTGTGTATACATACTGTCGACATATTTGACATCAAAATAGTTTGTTTCATCATCTGAGTTAAATAATGGCTTGAAGATCGAGAGCTTAGTGCTTGATACTTTTTTTTTTTGATAAACAATGATAGTAAGCACTAGTTATTTGTTCTTTCACAACTAGTCTTAAAGAAGCTCTGCTCACAGGGTTAAGGCAACAATCATAGCATTCCAAGAAGCAGAATTCTTTTCCGGCATCAGCTGAAAAACTTCAAAAGCTTCATCAATAAATCCCCACTGAGAATACCCAGAAATCATACTAGTCTAGGAGACAAGATATTGTCAGGCATGTTATCAAAGGCACGCCTTGCTTCCTCTAAAGATTGAAACTTGGCATACATATAAATCAAATTATTTAAGGAAACGTCATGAGCTCCGAACCCAAATTTCAAAACTTGAGCGTGGATTTGTCTCCCTTCTACAATACTATGACCGAGACAAAAAGCTCCAATGACACAAGGGAAAGTGAAATTATTGGGTATAACAGAGTGTTGCAACATATGAAAGTAGAGAAGAATGCAATTTTTTGGCAAGTCGTAATGCAGATAGGCTTTAAAGATAGTATTATAGATGAAAGCATCCGGATGAGGAATTGTGGCGAACAGCTTGATGGCACAAGCTAATTCGCCATTCTTGGAGAGGGCACGGAACTTGATAAGTCGACCAATGACATCATTATCAGTCGAAAGACCAATTCGAATAATTTGGGAGTGAAATAGGGTGAGTTGAGACATAGATGATCATTTATGGATAGGTAAAGAACAGAACTTGGGAGTGTTGGAAGCAGAATAGTTTGGGAAAGACATTTGAAGGAGAAGAGAGGCTATCTTTTAGGATATGTCACTGCGCATCCACCCTTCCACTCGTGCCATACTTGAACGGATCAAGAATTCTTGCAAAAATTATAAGTGAAAACAGCATAAGCAAAAGAATATGTATTCTCTCACAGACGTTTGGACATTTAGGACAAGGGTGCTATTTTAGGTATTGTATAGATTAAGAATTTTGATTACTGTGGTAATTAGAATTATAAATGCACTTGGCTTTTTTTTTCCAATTTAAAAAGAAGAGATAATCAAGTTGTTGTTATTGTTATGATAACGAGTAAAGAGACGTCAAATTGGTGAGGATTAAGAGTATGGTGCTGTGACCAAGCAAGTAAACGGAGGTTGAAATAACAGCTTTGGATGTCGACGGAAGACAGCTTATCTCGGGAGTTGATGAGTCGGAACAGTCTTCACCTACATAAAGAATTCTGGACTCAAACTCGTTCCGATTTGGAAAATTTCCACTACTTGAGGAACAACTTGTGTTCCTTCACCCCCAAATAACTGTTGGCTAGGGTCTTGAAGGATGAGAAATCGCAGAGAGGGAAATGAATATGGAAGTAAAATTAGGAGATGGTGAAAGATGAAGAGGGAGCTCGAGTGAGAAAATGAAAATGGAAAAATTAGTAGAGAAGTAAAAAGTTGTATTTTTTGAAAATATAAGTTGTATAATTGATATTGAAAATTTAAAAAGTTGTATTAATGAAAGAATTAAAGAAGGTTGTATTTTTTGTTATTTTTATTTTTTTCTATATATTTTTGTAAAAATCCCATAAAAATATAGGATTGGTAATTTTAGGCCTGTGTACTTTTGTAATGAAGTAACAAATTTACTTGAGATATTTTGATGCATATCAGGTGGATGATAAAGCAATGGACTGGAATAAAGAACTAATTTCTAAATTACTTGAACTTGATGATATTGATGCTATTTACATAGACCAAAAGTGATCAGATCCTTAACTTTCTTGTCACCTTCTGAGCTATTCTGCTGAAAGTTTTGAAGTTGTTGGAAGTTGATGGATGTGGGTTATGCATTGAGTTACAAGTTCTAAATTGTCCATGTAATCGCATGGAAATAAAAGTTTAGGTTTTCTTTTTTCTTATCTTTAAAAAAGCTTCTGATTGCAATAAAAATCTGCATACTATTTTCGAGAGATGAATTTTTTTCTTTTCATCTTATTCTTGATTGGTCATTGTATTTGTGGAGTAGTGACATATACATTTTGTGGGATGATCTCACATTTTTTCACTATTTAAAATATGATATAAGGATTTTTTTCTCTAGCTTAGTTGGGTTGAAGAAATATATTCTTTAAAATACCATGCAAATGAATATGAATGTGTGTTAACAGAAAAATTGCAAATTGATTCAAAAATGAGGGCCTAAAATTGCAGTTTTGCCTTTATTTCCCATTTTCACATATTTAGTCTTTTTTTATCTATATGTTAAAATTATAGAAAATTTAATGGTCATGGATTAAAATAATTTTTAAAATAATATTTAGCGATGGAAGGTACAATCATGAATTTTTTTATTGTTGGGTGAATTTAGCAATGAAAATTAGATTTTTGTTGCTATTTTTAGTAATAGAAATTTATTTCCGTTGGTAATTTTGATCGATTCACGAAATCATACATTTAGTGGATTTTGCAATGGATTTTGAATTCCATTGCTAAATTTAGCAATGGAAATCAATTCCATTACTAAAAACTAGAAATCAATTCCATTACTTATAACTAGCAACTACAAAATTAGCAACCAAAAATTTCGTTGCTAAAAATTAGCAATGGAAAATCAACAATTTTCGTTGCTAATTTCCATTGCTATTTGATTATTTTCTTGTAGTGAATAAATTTAACACATTATCTCAAGTTATTAAAATCAAGATCAAGAATATAGAGTCAATAATCTAACATAACTATTAAACTAGGATGGACAATCTTGAAACTTAGAAATTCAATAACAAACATAGCCACTAGGATAAGGTTAAGCTCACACATCAACTCACAATTCTCATTATAGATTTTCCAAGAACTTTACAATTTTGTGGGTGAATTTTATGCTCCATCCCATAAGATGACTTATATTATTTTATTTTTCTTGCTTTTTTTTTCTTTTTACTACTTGTTTTTGTGTCCTCATCCATTATTTTGAGAGTGAGTCATGCGTATTATGGCTATAGTTTCCCTAAGACTGTAAAAGCTCTTAAACACTAAACTTTAATCATGCCATCCTAATATGAAGATTAGTTAGAAAATTGGCTATACATCTTAGGATTTTGAAAATAACAACAAAAGATAGTGAGAAAAACTTAAAAACTATACTACATGAAACTTAAAATTCTACCAATTGATCATCACAAATAAGCTATTGACATGGCATTAGCATGCACTTAATCATATTAAGTTGAACTTAGAAAAAAACTTAAAATAAAGATAAAGAAGAGAAATGGATAAATATGCATTAACTTAGGATAACACCATGCATGCAAAATAAAACTAAAACACTAAACATATGCAGCAAAACATAAACATAAAACAAACATCCTTCCCCTGTACTTAGAATTCACATTGTCCCTAATATGAACCCAAAATAAAAAGAAGAAGGAAAGAAAATGTTTCCCTTAGTCATCTGAATGAAAGGGTAGAGGAGAGCCAACCACATATCCCACTTGAGCAACAAATGCATCAACTTTGTACTCCATCCTCCTTTGCCTCCTTGCAAGATTCCTAGTCATTATCTCTATTGAATTTAATTATTGTTGCATAGCTTCTTGGTTGTCTAGCACTTATTCTCAAACCCTTGAAGACCTATTTGAAGCACCATGAATTTGGCTATGAGTGTTGGGAATTATCGGTTACATACATCTTATACATAAGCAAAAATTTAAAATTTTAAACTAATAGATCTGATCTTTCCATGAATTTACAATATATATATATATATATATATATATATATATATATTAATGAGAATAAGAAAAATCACCTTTGATTTTTGTTGAACAGTTGATTTTCCTTCTCACCGGGTTGTCGCAAATCACAGTGTGCAAAATTGAATACCTTCAATTAGTAATCCACACTAGAGAAGAATTGAATAAACCAAGAATGAAGGAACACAAGGGCTGACCAAAATCCCCTTAATACTAACAAGGGAGTGGCGGCTAGGGTTAGAGACAGTGAGAGAGTTTCTTTTCTCTTAATGTTCACTTAACCCTAAAATCCCTATCACTTGGATTTTTATAGTTAGGTTAAAAATCCAACTTCATAATGGGATTGGGCTCTTTAAAATTTCTAAAGAAATATTAAATGGGCTTCTGGAATTATTAATAATTTATTTGGGCTCAATTAAATTCAATTTAAGTCCATTCATAAAAGACTATACACAAAACCCATAAACTAGGCCCTTTTATGCATATACTTGGATTTAATCACCCAAATGAATTTCAAATCCATCCAAATTAAATATGTAGGCTCCATAACACTTATGAAATATATTTAATTCATTTTGGTCTAAGAATTAGGCCTCTAAGGCCTTCTATCTGAATTTGGCGTGTAACCCTTCCTTTGGAGGGTTTCTGCGACAAAATCATTTATCTGGGCCTCTTTTAATTTCTCCAATGGATCTATTAATTATTATATCAGACCTATAACACTTATAGTCCAGTAATAATAATTAATTATAAAATATAATATTTCAATTAGGTCTATTTTTAAGAACATTTTTAAAAAGTTCTGCGAACAATTCTACTTGATCATAATTAATTAAACTCTTTAATTAATTATTCTCTTATTCATTTCTCTTCTCCCATAATAATATCAAATATTATTATCCTTGTCATTTTACCATTTTATCCCTTACTCTATATGTGTGTGACCTATTGGGTTCCTATCCATATTGGCAGTATAATATGTAATTATGAGTTCTATTCAAAACTCACATGATTTAAACTTCTTTAAACCATTTTATCAATCCCTATTGATATTTATGATACACTATTATACAAGTCATGATTGGCCTCTAGCTAGCATCATGACTACCCACATATCAAGAAAGTCAAGTGGTTTGACTATACCCTTCCATAGAAACAATTACCGCGCAATTACTCATTTCACCACTCTTATCTCAATTAGATTCTGAGTATGGATTTCTATCAACTCATATAAATCTAATTATGTATGTTCTATTAATTTAACCATTATTTCCAAAATGCTTTTCATGGATCCCTATCCATCTTGGCATATTACTCTGGCCAGAGATTTTCTAAATAAGGTAATTATAGAATCATTAGAGATAACTTCCCTTAATAAATATGGGATGGTGAATCCTTTGTCAATCACTTAAATATCTTCAAGTAGGTCATGATATACCCAACCTCCTAACTATGTTCACCTCTAGTTGGAATTAGTCAGTTATTGAGTCAAAGTATACCACTTGCTACTTAAGATAACCATGGTGATCTCAAGTCTAAGGATGCTTGCACAACTGCTATGAAGAGATTCCTCACTGACATAGATTTAATATCCATGTGAGGATTCTCTTTGCAGGTCTCCAATGAACTTGTTCTTCTAACAAGCATCCACATGTTAGCTTTGATTATCTTCCACAATCACAGTTATGAGAACCATTGCTTGAACCATTCAAGAAGCATAACATGTGCTAGTTTGTCCGAATTAATAATTTTCTATCTTATTAATTCTACAACTAGGGATATTTAGATATTAACACATTTGCATGCAATAGACATCTCATATCATGTACACTTTCATGATTGCCTTTGCACTGTGTTTTTAATATCTAGGACTTTATTTATTAATTTAAGATTTACAAACTCATGTATTTAAACATAGCATTAATAAATGAATGATGCCTTTTATTAATAATATAAGTTCATACATATGAAATACATCCCTTAATTCATGGGCTATAGGGCATACTCTCTAATAATCTCCCACTTGCACTAGAGCCAATCACTATATGTCTTCGACCCATGCTATTTATATGGTGATCGTGCTTATTCTAGAAAAGTGCTTTAGTAAGGGGATCCGCCACATTATCATATGTTGGGACCCTTTCTATTTTCACATCATTTCTAGCTACTATTTCCCTTATGAGATGGTAGAGTCTGAGAATATGCTTGGTTTGCTGATGAGACTGTGGTTCTTTTGCTTAAGCAATGGCTCCATTGTTGTCACAATATAAAGGAATCAGATCAATAATGCTAGGTACCATTCCTAGTTCAGTTATGAACTTTTTGATCCACACTGCTTCTTTGACTACTTTCGAAGCAGTAATGTACTTAGCTTCTATCGTGGAATCAGTAATTATTTCTTGTTTGGAATTGTTCCAACTAACTGCTCCTCCTTCCATTATGAACACAAAACTAGATTGTGATTTACAATCATCTTTGTCAGATTGGAAGCTGGCATCAGTATACCTATTTACTTCCAAACTACCCTCTATATATACTAAGAATATATCGTTAGTCCTTCTCAAGTACTTAAGGATATTCTTGACAGCTGCCGAGTGTTCCTCTCCAAAATTGGATTGGAATATGCTTGTGACACTCAAAGCAAAAGCTACATCTGGACGTGTACATAACATAACATACATGATAGAACCAATTGTAGATGCATACGGTATTCTATTCATGTTCTCTCTATCCTCTAGTGTTTGCAGACATATAGACTTAAAAAAGGTGTTTTCCATGCGCCATGGGTATAAACCCTTTCTTAGAGAGATCCATATTGAACCTCTTCAATACTTTATATATATATGTACTTTGAGAAAGACCTAACAACCTATTGGATCTATCTCTATAGATCCTTATTCCCAAATTATAGAATGCTTCTCTAAGGTCTTTCATGGAGAATTGCTAGGATAACCATATTTTAACAGATTGGAGAAACGAAATATCGTTTCCCATGATCAATATATCATCCACATATAGAATTAGGAAGACAATTGCACTCCCACTGACCCTTTTATACACATAAGGTTCATCTTCATTCTGTGAGAAACCAAACTCTTTGATTGTCTTATTGAATCATATGTTTCAGCTCCTAGAGGCTTGCTTCAATCCATAAATGGATCTTTAAAGCTTGCATACTTTTTTTCCATCTCCTGATGTGAACCCTTCTGGTTATGTCATATACACATCCTCAGTCATATTTCCATTTAGGAAAGCTGTCTTCACATCCATTTGCCAAATCTCATAATCATAATGAGCTGCAATGGCTAAAAGTATTCTTATAGACTTAAGCATCGCTACAGGAGATAAGGTTTCATCACAGTCAATACCTTCTTTTTGACGATAGCCTTTTGCTACTAAGCGAGCTTTATAGGTAACTATATTACCTTCCATGTCAATCTTCTTTTTGAAGACCCATTTGTAACCTATGGGTATCCCTTCAGGTGGTTGAGTTAAAGTCCATACTTTGTTTTCATACATGGAGTTTATTTTAGACTGCATAGCCTTAAGCCATAAATCACGTTTTGAACTATTCAAAACTTCTTGATAGCTTGTAGGCTCATTGTCCTCTACTACAGTTATACCTCTATCTGAATCAATGTGAAATCCATATCTCACAGGGATAGAATGCATCTTAGTAGATCTTCTAGGATTTTGTGTATAATTAATTAGGTTCAACTATAATCTCATCATTATGAAATTCATTCTCGGATTTAATCGGTTGATCTACTTCTATTTGTGGGTTTTAAACTTCACCAAGTTCAATTTTACTCCCAGTGTCCTCTCATAAGAGAAATTCTCTTTCCAAGAAGACAGCATGCCTCAAAAAAAATACCTTTTGTTCTAAGGGATGATAGAAATAATATCCAAATTTTTTTTTGGATATCCCACAAATAAACATTTGTCAGACTTAACATCTAGTTTGTCTGACATTGTCCTCTTCACATAAGTAGGACAACCCCATACTTTCATATGAGAAAGTGTAGGTTTTTTGTTATTCCATATCTCATATGGAGTAACATCAACTGATTTACTCGGAACTCTGTTTAACACATAAACAATAGTTTCTAGTGCATATCCCCAAAATGACTTAGGCAAGTCTGCTTGGCTCATCATGGATTGAACCATATCTAATAGTATTCAATTTCTCCTTTCAGATACACCATTGTGTTGTGGTGTATATGGTGGAGTCCATTGAGATAAAATCCCATTATCTCTAAGATAATCTTGAAATTCTTGGCTTAAGTATTCTCCATCTCGATCTGATCTAAGTGTCTTAATACTCTTGCTAAGCTGCTTCTCTACTTCATTTCTGAATTATTTAAACTTTCCAAATGCTTCTGATTTATATTTCAATAGATAGATATATCCAAATCTAGAGTAATCATCTCTGAAAGTAATGAAATAGGAGTAACCTCCTCTGGTATGTGTAGTCATTGGACCACATACATCTGAATGTATTAAGTCTAAAACCATTTTAGCTCGTTCTCCTTTACCGATAAAGGGAGCTTTCATCATTTTCCCCAATAAACAAGACTCACATGTATCAAATAATTCATAATCAAATAATCCCAAATCACCTGACTTGTGTAATTTGGTCATGCATTTCTCATTTATATGGCCTAAACGACAGTGCCATAAATATGAGGTATTTGGATTATCTTATTTCATTCTCTTGGTATTCACATTATGCACTTCTTTAATTAAATTAAGAACAAATATACCATTCTCAATGATAGCTTTAGCATAAAACATATTGTTCTTAAAAATGTAACAATATTTGTCTTTTAAAGAAATGTCATAATCGTTCAATAAACAACTGAAAGAAATAACACTTTTGGATAATGCTGGACATAATAATAATTATTTAACTCCAGTATTAATCCACTTGGAAGAGGCAAATGGTAAGTCCCCATAACTGTTGTAGAGATATTTTATCTAGTAGTTGACTGTAGACATATTTCTGCCTTTCCAACTCTTCCACTGCTTTTAAGCCCTTGTAGATCATTACATAAATGAGATCCACATCTGATATCTAATACCCAAGATTGTTTTGAAGTAATAGAATAAGTATTTATTTTAATCATATGAATACCTGAAGTAAAAGCATCAGCTTGCTTTTTCTCCTTGAGAGAATCTAGATAGGCCTTGCAGTTACGCTTTCAATGACTATCTTTTCTACAATAGAAGCAAGTTTCTTTGGGATTCTCTTTCTTGGAAACCTTCTTCTTGAAAATACCACGATGCTTTGGCTGTGCCTTGGTCATCATCATCTTCTTCTTCTTTTTCTGCTTCTTGCCTTTAGCAGAAGTGATAACCATGATACTTTTTGAATCCTTCTTGAAGGATCCATTAGCTATTTTGAGGATGTTGATTAACTCAGGAATGATTACTTGAATCTTGTTCATATTAAAGTTAAGAAAAAAAGGTGCAAAACTTGGAGCCAATGAGTACAAGATTAAATCTATGTATAAATCATTATCCATTACATAGCCAAGTCTACTCAAATGCTCAATATACCTATACCTCTTCAATGCATGAGCAGCAGCCAAAATGCCTTCCACCATTTTGTAGCTAAATAGAGCTCGAACAATCTCATATTGCTCAGTTCTAGCCTGAGAAGAATAAATCTCCTTTAAATTCAAAATGATGGTTCTAACATTCATCATCTCATGTTGCTTCTGAAGCTCTGAGGATATAATATCCAGCATCAGACATGTCGCTGCTTCACTATCTTCCATGTATTTTTTATAAGTGCCCTTGATCTCATCAATGGAATAACCTAATGGAAGTGGTGGTGGATCTTTATCCAATACATAATGGATCTTTTCAGCTCTGAGAACAATTATCACTTGTCTGATCCAGTCAGAATAGTTGTTGCCAACCAGCTTGTTATCCAAGATTGATCATATATTAATGTTTGACGTGCTCATGATGATGACCTAGATGTGAAAAAGAAAACATATGAGAGTATGTTAATATATATGTAAGCATTAATTAGGTCTTTAATTAATCCATTTACTCCCACTATTTTATTACGAATCAATAGCCCTCACTATTTAATCCGAGAAAACCCGATGATTTTCTTCGTGGGCCAATGTCCAATCCTTGATATGAAATTTGACCTTGACTGTGGTCAATAAATTAAATTTTATACCCTCGAAAGGTAGGTATCTCTATACCAATTATGTCTCTACACAACTATTGGATAATTAGGTTATCAACTCTTGATACATGCATATCATATATGTATTCCCAAATCTTTCCTTTAAAACCATTAGCCTTGATTATGGTCAACAAGCTAATGGGCTAGCTAAGATGACCCATTTAATTAGATTCAAACATATTCAATATAATATGAGCTTGACTGTGGTCAATAACTCACACTATAAAGAACTCTGGTTCTCCTCAAATTAATGGAAGGCTTATACACCTTAGTATTAGTTTGAGGAATTTTAGTTAATTAAGTCTCATCATACATGGTTGGCATATATTGGTATGCATCCTATATCTATCATATAAATATAAGCATACAAATATGGTATAGTTATGGACTTTACTACATTGATCTCCCCGAGCTAAAAGGAATATCAAAAAGTCATACCTAGGTAATATGCATGATTCAAACAAGTAAAAATAATTACATTATCTTGAATCTTGTTGGATCTCCATCTGGCCCATCTTGTTCCTTGATAGTGGTCTTCATCTCTATCTCTAATTCTAATCTAAGTAATCTAATTACATATTACAATTTGAAAAAGAAATACAAACCAAAATAAGTAGCCGGGACATGAAAGTCCTTATTGGGCAAAACATGCATTATGCTAAATCACATTGGGCCTTATCTATAACTATCCATCATGCCAATCATACACACTTATATGCATTTCTAATACATAAAGTAAAAGCATATAATGGAATACTAACTTTGTTTCAACTCTTGAAACTTACTTTTGACTTATTTTAATAATATGATCAAATTAGGAAACTTTTTTCATTTTAAAAACATTCATTTTAGGAAATCCTTTTGCATGCATGTGTTCTCGCCTTAATTATCAATCCAATTGATTATTAATTAATTATTAATTGATTATTTAATTAATTAATCATATTAAATAATTAAAGAATCAATTTTAGAATTAAAATAAAGGGTAGGCCGAAACCTACAAATTTAAACCCTAAAATGTGTTCACACACAAATTAGTTTTGTGTCTATTGGATCATTTGGGCCTTCTGGAATGAGCTAAGCCCACTCCAGCCCTTAAAACCCATTAATAAACTTAATTATAGTTTATAATATTTAATTTAAAACAACTCCTTGGGCCCACCAACTCATTCTCTAATTTAAATCAAGTCCATAAACATAATTAAGCCCATTAAGTGGTTTTAATAAATTAAAATTAATCCAATTAATTTAAGGCTCATTTTAATTAATCCAATTAATTAAAAATACATTAATATATCAGGTATATCAGATTTAGAAGATTAAAAATTGTTCTAAATAAGAACTCACCAAGAACACACCAAGAAAACCATTTATCAAACTTTTTCGACTAAAGTAGTTTTCATGCAAAACTTGTTCGATTTTAATTTTGTTTGATCCTATGGCTTAATATCACATATTAAAAACATAAATTATCATCAAAATAATTTTAGATTTGATCAATAAAAATTTAATTTAAAACAGCCCCTAAAACTTTTATTGAAAAATATAAACCCTACACGCCAAAATAATGATTCTTTTCTCAAAAGAATCGTTTTTATTTTTCATTTTATATATTTGATTACATACATCCAGAAATCAATATTTCTCATTTATGAACAATCAAATTTGATTTTTAAATCTTATGAAATAAATAAATCAAAAATAAAAACTATTCTGCAAAATATAGAATTGTAGATTCATGGCAGAACCGAGGCTCTAATACCATGTTGGGAATTATCGGTTATATGCATCTCATACATAAGTGGAATTTAAAATTTTTAACCAATACATCTGATATTGCCATGAATTTACAATATATATATATGTTAATGAGAATAAGAAAAATTACCTTTGATTTTTGTTGAACAGTTTATTTTCCTTCTCACCGGGTTGTCACAAACCACAGTGTCCAAAATTGAATACCTCCAATTAGTAATTCACACTAGAGAAGGATTGAATGAACCAAGAATGGAGGAACGCAAGGTTTGTCCGAAATCCCCTTGATGCTAGCAAAGGAGTGGCGGCTAGGGTTAGAGAGAGTGAGAGAGTTTCTTTTCTCTTAATGTTCACTTATTCCTAAAATCCCTATCACTTGGATTTTTATAGTTAGGTTAAAAATCCAACTTCATAATGGGATTGGGCTCTTTAAAATTACTGGAGAAATATTAAATGGCTTCTGGAATTATTAATCATTTATTTGGGCTCAATTAAATCCAATTTAAGTCCATTCATAAAAGACTATGCTTAAAACCTATTAACTAGGCCCTTTATGCATACACTTAGATTTAATCACCCAAATGAATTCCAAATCCATCCAAATTAAATATGTAGGCTCCATAACACTTATGAAATATATTTAATTTATTTTTGTCCAAGAATTAGGCCTCTAAGGCCTTCTATCTGGGTTTGGCGTGTAACCCTTCCTTTGGAGGGTTTCTATGCCAAAACCATTTATCTGGGCCTCTTTTAATTTCTCCAATGGATCTATTAATTATTATATCAGAACTATAACACTTATAGTCTAATAATAATACTTAATTATGAAATACAATATTTCAATTAGGTCCATTTTAAAGAACATTCCTAAAAAATTCTGCGAATAATTCTACTTGATCATAATTAATTAAACTCTTTAATTAATTATTCTCTTATTCATTTCTCTTCTCCCATAATAATATCAAATATTATTATTCTTGTCATTTTATCATTTTATCCTTTACTATATATGTATGTGACCTATTGGGTTCCTGTCCATATTGGCAGTATAATATGTAATTATGAGTTTTATTCAAAACTCACATGATTTAAACTTCTTTAAACCATTTTATCAATCCCTATTGATATTTACGATACACTATTATACAAGTCATGATTGGCCTCTAGCTAGGCACATGACTACCCAAATATCAGGAAAGTCAAGTGATTTGACTATACCCTTCCATATAAACAGTTACTGTGCAATTACTCCTTTCACTACTCTTATCTCAATTAAATTCTGAGTATGGATTTCTGTCAACTCATATAAATCTAATTATGTATGTTCTATTAATTTAACCATTGTTCCCAAAATGCCCTTCATGGATCCCTATCCATCTTGACATATTACTCTGATCAGAGATTCTCTGAACAAGGTAATTATAGAATTATACGAGATAACTTTCTTTAATAAATCTGGGATGGTGAATCCTTTGTCAATCACTCAACTATCTTCAAGTAGGTCATGATATACCCAACCTCCTTACTATGTTCACCTCCAGTTTGAAGGAATCAGTTATGGAGTCAAAGTATACCACTTGCTACTTAAGATAACCTTGGTGATCCCAAGTCTAAGGATACTTGCACAATCGCTATGAAGAGATTCCTCACTAACATAGATTTAATATCCATGTGAGGGTTCTTTTTGTAGGTCTCTAATGAACTTATTCTTCTAACAAGCATCCACACGTTAGCTTTAATTATCTTTCATAATCACAGTTATGAGAACTACTACTTGAACCATTCATGAACCATAACATATACTAGTCTGTTCGAATTAACAATGTCCTATCTTGTTAATTCTATGTCTAGGGATATTTAGATATTAACACATTTTCATACAATAGACATCTCATATCATGAACACTTTCATGATTGCTTTTGCACTGTGTTTATAATATCTCGGACTTCATTTATTAATTTAAGATTTACAAACTCATGTATTTAAACATAACATTAATAAATGAATGATGCCTTTTATTAAGAATTTATGTTCATACATTTGAAAATGCATCCCTTAGTACATGGGCTCTAGGGCATACTATCTAACAATCTCCAACTTGCACTAGAGCCAATCACTCATATGTCTTAGATCCATGCTATTTATATGGTGATCGTGCTTATTTTGGGAAAGTGATTTGGTGAAGGGATCTACCACATTATCATATGTGGGGACCCTTTCTATTTTCACATAATTTCTAGCTACTATTTTCCTTATGAGATGTAGCATTTCAGAATATGCTTGGATCGCTGATGAGACCGTGGTTCCTTTGCTTACGTAATGGCTCCATTGTTGTCACAATATAACGGTATCGTATCAACAATGCTAGGTACCACTCCTAATTCAGTTATGAATTTACAATATACATATTAATGAGAATAAGAAAAATCACCTTTGATTTTTGTTGAACAGTTGATTTTCCTTCTCACCGGGTTGTCGCAAATCACAGTGTCCAAAATAGAACACCTCCAATTAGTAATCTACACTAGAGAAGGATTGATTGAACCAACAAAGGAGGAACACAAGGACTGGCCGAAATCCCTTGATGCTAGTAAGGGGGGTGGTGGCTAGGGCTGAGAGAATTTCTTTTCTCTTAATTGTTCACTTAACCCAAAAATCCCTATCACTTGGATTTTTATAGTTAGGTTAGAAATCCAACTTCATAATGGGATTGGGCTCTTTAAAATTGCTGGACAAATATTAAATGGGTTTTTAGAATTATTAATAATTTATTTGGGCTCAATTAAATCCAATTTAAATCTTTTCATAAAAGACTATGCAAAAAACCCACAAACTAGGCCCTTAATGTATACACTTGGATTTAATCACCCAAATGAATTCCAAATCCATCCAAATTAAATATGTAGGCTCCATAACACTTATGAAATATATTTAATTTATTTTTTTCTAAGAATTAGGCCTCCAAGGCCTTCTACCAGAAGGTGGCGTGAAACCCTTCCTCTAAAGGGTTTTTGCACCAGAATAATTTCTTTAGGCCTTTAGTGTCGCAGACATATAGACTTAGAAAAGTGTTTCCCATGCACCATGGGTATAAATCCTTTCTTAGAGAGATCCATATTAAACCTCTTCAACATGTTATCTATATATGTACTTTGAGAAAGACCTGGCAACCTATGGGATCTATCTCTATAGATCCTTATTCCCAGAATATAGGATGCTTCTCCAAGGTCTTTCATGGAGAATTGCTTGGATAACCATATTTTAATTGATTAGAGAAGAGAAATGTCATTTCCCATGATCAATATGTCATCCACATATAGATCTAGGAAGACAATTGCACTTTCACTGACCCTTTAATACACACAAGGTTCATCTTTATTCTATGAGAAACCAAACTCTTTGATTGTCTTATTGAATCATATGTTCCAGCTCCTAGAGGCTTGCTTCAATCCATAAATGGATCTTTGAAGGTTGCATACTTTTTTACCATCTCCTGATATGAACCCTTCTGGTTGTGTCATATACATATCCTCAGTCAGATTTTCATTTAAGAAAGCTATCTTCACAACCATTTGCTGAATCTCATAATCATAATGAGCAGCAATGGCTAAAAGTATTCTTATAGACTTAAGCATCTATAGGAGAAAAGGTTTCATCATAGTCAATACCTTCTTTTTGACGATAGGCTTTTTCTACTAAGCGAGCTTTATAGGTAATTATATTACCTTCCATGTCGGTATTTTTTTTGAAAACCCATTTACACCTTATGAGTTTTATTCCTTCAGGTGGTTGAGTTAAAGTTCATACTTTGTTCTCATACATGGAGTCCATTTTAGATTGCATAGCCTTAAACCATAAATCATGTTCTGAACTATTCAAAACTTCTTAATAGCTTGTAAGCTCATTGTCCTCTACTATAGTTATGCCTCTATCTGAATCAATGTGAAACCATATCTCACAGGGATAGAATGCATTCTAGTATATCTTCTAGGATTTTGTGTATAATTAGGTTCAACTATAATCTCATCATCATGAAATTCAATCTCGGGTTCAATCAGTTGTTCTACTTCTATTTGTGGGTCTTGAACTTCACCAAGTTCAATTTTACTCCTATTGTCCTCTTGTAAGAGAAACTCTTTTTCCAAGAAGACAACATCCCTGAAACAAACACCTTTTTCTCTAAGGGATGATAGAAATAATATCCAAATGTTTGTTTTGGATATCCCACAAATAAATATTTATGAGGCTTAATATTTAGTTTGTCTGACATTGTCCTCTTCACATAAGCAGGACTACCCCATACCTTCATATGAGAAAGTGTGGGTTTCTTGTTATTCCACATCTCATATAGAGTAACATCAACTGATTTACTAGGAACTCTGTTTAACATATAAACAACAGTTTCTAGTGCATATCCCCAAAAGGACTTAGGCAAGTCTACTCGACTCATCATGAATTGAACCATATCTAATAGTATTTAATTTCTCCTCTCAGATACACCATTATGTTATGGTGTATATGGTGGAGTCCATTGAGATAAAATCCCATTATCTCTAAGATAATCTTGAAATTCTTGGCTTAAGTATTCTCTACCTCGATCTAATGTAAGTGTTTTAATACACTTGCCAAGTTGCTTCTCTACTTCATTTCTGAATTCTTTGAACTTTTCAAATGCTTCTAATTTATATTTCATTAGATAGATATATCCAAATCTGGAATAATCATCAATAAAAGTAATGAAGTAGGAGTAACCCCCTCTGGCATGTATAGTCATTGGGCCACATACATCTAAATGTATTAAGTCCAAAACCATTTTAGCTCGTTCTCCTTACCGCTTGACAGCATGCCTTGGTCCCTTTCCACTTGTGCGAAAGCACAGTCCCTCTCTGCCTTATCTTTCCCTTCTTTTTATTTTCCCTCACTCCCATTTACCGTTTCACTCTCCCGTGTGGTTCCCCTCATTTTTCCCCACTCCCCCGCACATCACATCTCATCTCTTTATTTTCATTTACTTCCTTACTCTCTTTCTTCTCTTCTCTTCTCTTCTCTTCATATCTTTCCATCTCCTTCTTCATCTTCACTCTATTCTTCACCTACATCTCAACATACATACTTCACCAGTCCACTTCACTTTACACACATTTCTTATTTTTCTTGCTCACTCTTCTCCTATTTTGGTTCTAGTAAGTAAATTTTACCCTTTCTTGTTAATTGTCAATTTTTATATTCATTTAAAAGCTTCAATTTACCTTTGTACTTCACAAGTTTAAGTTCATTTCAACCTTTCATTTGAGCTCCAATTTTACTTCTTTGTCAAAATTTATTTATTATGTCTCTGATATGATTGATTATGTTGCTTGGTGTGTTTCTTTGGTGGCCATTGCACTTCAATTTGATCTTCATTTTACCTTTTAAAAGTGTGCACACCACCTGCTTGAAAAAATGCCTTAGTGAACTCTTCTTGATTTTTTTGCTTATTTATTCATCACTTCTGGTATACATTTTGGCTTTTGATTTTGTTAGCTACTTCTGCAATATCACTTATACTCTATCACATATTTTAGCATTTTAATTGATGACATTTTATGGCTCCTTTGTCCTAGCAATGGTCTATTGATCTTTGAAAAGATTTTTGTTTTAAAATGCTTGTTGCCTCTTGCTATTCCACTAAGCTCTGTTGACATGTACCTATTCTTTGTTTTTGTTACATGCATGATTTATATCCAGATATGCTTCTATCAGCCATATTCCTTCCTCATATTTCTCTTTCTGTGTTTTTGAAGTGGCACCTAAAAAAACTAAGAATTCTGAAGCATCTAGCTCATCTAGGCTACGCATTCCATCTTATGTAAGCATGCCAAGTACGTGTATTTCAACACCTGCAATTATGTCAATCCCACATATTTGAGCAAGTTGTACTTGCATATACCTGTTGGCAACCAATGGAGTGACATCTTGTTAATTTAGGTATTTAATTGATATTTTTGGTGTGATTTTAAGTATTTAATTGAGTTAATTTAGTTTTAATTTAGTTGAATTATTATTTAATTGGTTAAATTTGTGTTTTAAGGTTTAATTTTAAGCTTTGGTATTTTTCAGGTTCAAATTGAAGAGAAATGGGCTAAATTGGAAGAAAAGAAAAGTTTTGTGCCAATTTGGTAATTTTGAAAAAAGTAGCAGTCAAACTATAATATTTAATCTAGAGACCTTTCACTTGGCCAAGCAAGGAATTCAAGCGGCCGAGCATGGAGAATTTATGAAACAAGGCCAAAAGTTGGAAGAGTGCTTAAGTACAAAAGGTTGGTACTTAGGGGTGCACAACTTGCCCTATTTCCTCACTTGGCCGTGTATGACAATTGCCCTTCACTTGGCCATGCATCATCATGCTTTATTCTTCACTTGGTCGTGCACCTCTCTTCCTTATTGAATGCATAGCAATGCAGGGTTTTCTCCTTCATTTGCTTGGTCGTGCACAAGAAGTAAAGTTTGACGTAACTTCCTATTTAGTTAAAATTTTGTTCCGATTCTAATTTGGAAAAAACCAAAGGCTAAACTTCTTCTTTAAGCAGAAGATTTCAGCCATAAATAGACGTTAAAAGCACCAAAGAAGGGAGTTGATCAATCAATAGAGAATTAAGTTCTTAAATTCATTTTAGTTTTACGATAAGTTTCTTTTAGTTTTTGGAGAACAAAAGTAAGAAACAGGAAGCATTCCTTGGTTTTTCTGTGCAAGTTAATTAAGGGAGCTTCTATAACTCTGTATTTTTATGTTTTTCATTCTTCTTAATAGTTTTATTTTAATTTTCAGTATAAATATTGAGTAGTATTTTTTACTTTTGCTAAAAGATACTTAAAGCCTTAACTTTTTATTTTAATGACTTGAGTTAAGCTTTGATTTCAATTATCAGTTGGTTATTTCTTATTTTTAAGTATATTCTTTAATTGTGTTAAGACTAATTGTTGGTTTATTTATTTAATAACTAAAAATTGGTTTAGACACAGTTGAAGACCTGCATATTCTTGGATTAACTCTTTGTTGTCTATACATGATTATTTTCTAATTTTTGAGACATATATGTTGATAATATTGATTAATACTAAGAGAGCAAGAATTAAGAATAAATTAGAGTTGAATTTACTTGCAAAAGAGTTCAATGAATGTTTAGGAATTTAAACTAGATTTTTATGCCAAGTGTTAAATTGTTCTTAAAAAGAGGATTTGATACTTAAGAAAGATATTCTTGATTCAAGGTATCAGGCTTTATTTTATCTAGTTTTTTCATAATCACTGATATTTCTTTTGAACTTAAGTCATTACAGTATAAGATTAAGGTGCATAGTCATTTAGTGAAAGTTGTTTTTAATATTAATTTTTTGCCTCGTTTAATTACTTGCTTTTGTTTAAATCCAGTTTAATTGTTTTAAGATCTTTCATTGCTTTAGTTTATTATTTTTAGTCTTGTTTTTTGGTTTAAATGTTCATCACTACAACTTTGGGATTTCTCTTCTTTCTTTTACACATGAATTTCATTCTAAAAAATTTAAATCTTTCATACAAGCATAAGTTTCCCTTGCGTTCGATATTTAGGGGTCATAACTATATTTTTCTATATTACTAGCCGACTAGTAAACTTGCTAAACACCGGTCATACCTTGAAAGTATTCAAGTTTAGACAATGTAATTGAAAATCAACTACTCAACACTCTAAGTTGATTTTCAAAATTCTCTTAGGATCAATAATTTTATAGTAAGATATAACCTTTAATATGTTTAAAATAATACGTGAACTCTTTAAATTCTAACACATGGTTCACCAATCTACCTAAAGTTGTGATGGCCATCAGTGCATGGTGCTTGTTCTAAAGAAGACCAATCTCTACTCGATTCAAAAAATAAAAGAGCTTGCAAAAATTCTTAAAGTGACCTAGACTTCCACAATAAAAAACAATAGGCTGAGAGCCTTTCATACTTAAAAGGAATCTATGACCATTGGCCACCTTCTTTCTTGATCTTCACACCACATTTCAAGGCATTGCAAACATCAATTGAAACTCACCTCCGTATGTAGGCACACTAAATACCTTTAAAATTATTATGAATAGAGTCAACCTAGGAGACAATGGAATTTCCAATATCCTTACCAATTTGCTCAGACATAAAGCCTACAGGTGAGTCATAAAACCTAATTAAATCCATATATCAACATTGAAAATAGGAGTTTTTGAGGTAGTCCTGCATCTTTTAACTCTGCTAAAATTAGAAGTTGGTTATCAAAAGTCCATGGACTCCCTTTGATAACCCGAAGTATATTATACTCATGAAAAAATCGAAACAAAAACAACGAATATCCTCTTTCATTAATACTCACATCTTAGACAGGCCTCCATAAGAATGCAAGTGTTTGTTACATAGCACTGACATTGAAACCCTATCGGTTAAAAATCTTCCAAGTTAATCAAAAAATATATCCGAAACCGAATCGATTTTTAATGCTAACTGAACCAAAAAATATGGTTAAGGTTTTTAAAAATATAAATTTTTGCTTTTCGATTTGATTTTGGTCCACGGTTTGAAGAAATCGCCGATTTCGGTCAACCGATCGATTTAGTTATATATATATATATATATATATATATATATATATATATATATATATATATATATATATATATATATATATATATATATATATATATATATAACCCTATCTCCTTCTTCTGTTCTGCCTCTTTTCCTCAAAAATAAGCCGCCGCTCTCTCTCTCCTTGAATCAACCCCTCTCCTTCGCACCAGCCGCCACTCATCTCCCTCCCTCACCGGCGTTCTCCCTCCATCATCGGTGTTCTATCTCTCATCTGTACTAGTAAGCATTCTCCCTCCCTCACCAATGAGTATATTTTCTTGTTATGTCTCTGATTTTTTTTTTTTGCTCTTCCTATTCTTGGGTGCTATGAATTTTGTATTTCCCGAAATGGGTTATTGTTCTTTTTCTTTTTCCTTGTCTTGTTATCGAATAATTTTTATATTTCAGTTTGCAAGAGAGAGAGAGAGAGAGTTTGTTGTTAACCAATGTTTTATTTGTATGATATGCATCTTTATTTTAACCTGTAAAAATATTGAGAGATTCCTTCAATTTTTATGAACGAAGATATTTAAAAATCCATAACAGGATTATGATTTACATACTGTTGCGGATTGCAATAAAATGTTTTTTTCTACTACGGATGTGTTGAATTAAGCAAAGGAATGTGCATTTGTTTTCCGTATTCTAATTCCTATTCTGGACCGTTGGACGTTCTTGGTTCCTATGGATGTGTTTGAGCATATTACCACTTAATTACGCTGGGAAGTACTGGTGGTCATAAATGAGCAATTACATTTGAGGCAATGCACTATGCAAAGGTTACCAAATAAATAAAAATTAATATATTGTATAAAGATACATCAAATAGTCTTTAATCATGTTGTTTAGATTATTAAAAGTATTTAATGTGGAGATGAATAGGTCATCAAAAGTTAAATTGCTTCCTAAATTTTTTTTATGTCGATGACAAAGTGATCATACGATTTTTTCAATTATGTTTTTAATAATTTATATAATTGTAAAAACAAAAATTAAATCAAATCATAAGATTAATTTTTTTTCTTTAATTTACTACTCCACACTTTTAAGTTGTAGTCATTGAATAATTCAGCACTTTGTTACAGTTAAATTTTAGTATTTGTATGAATCACTCGAAATATAATTCTTAAATGCATTTGTAAAAAAAATAAATAAATAAAAATTGCTAAATTCTTGTTAATCAAAAAGGGAAAAAAATGAAAAAGAAGCAAAAAGAAAGACGAAGCGTTATAATTTGCCACCGGCAAATGTTACAGCATAGAAACAACTACCATTACTATTTTACAACACCACTTCAGCAATTGGATCTTGCCGCAATAAAATTGATGGCCCCACACTCGCTCCTGCCTTTCTGCCTCATTCTGCCTTCCTGCCTTATTTTTGGTTTTGCCCTTCAATTTCTGTTGGTGGAAATGAGCAACCCACGCTAATTGTCCAAATATTTTTTATTTCACTCCAAAATCACAAATATTTTGTCAAATCTCAGCGGCTTGTTCAATGATAGTTACTAATTGATCTGCTCTTTCATTTTCTTTTAACAATTAATTGTCCTTTCAATCGATCATATTCCTTCTCTTTGTTTAGTCTCACGACAAAGTGAAACTCTATCAATTTGTACTATAATATTAATTGTTTGCTTCATTAGATGCTATAAGTCGATTATTTGAACATTGATGTACTAAATAGTATCAAATTGCAAATAGTTTTTGATTTTGTGCAATTCAAATAAATATCTTAATTAGTGGAGAATTGATTAATTTTTATTGTTATCAATTCAACTCCTGTGAAAATTGGAAAAAAAATATGAAAAAAAAATATTGTATAAATCAAATCAATACTCTTATTATCTCATCAAATTGTCACTTATGATATAAATTATTAATATCAAAGTATTTATTGATTTTACTGGGTTTTTATGTAAAATTATATTAAATATAATAAAATACTTCATTGTAATTTAAGTATATAAAAATATTAATTTTTATCTCAAGATCAATTTTTATGTTAAATAATTGTTATAATTCAATACTTTTATTTCCTTTCATTATTATTATACAATTTTCTATATGATTATATTTGCAGGAGCATGCCATGATATCCATGTATATATAATATTTAATTGGATTAAAAATAAAAAAAAATCCAAAATTACTTTATGAATTATTTCAAAGTAAGAAACACTTATAATTGATGATGAAATGTCCTAATTATGCTTATTTTTTAGTGAAATAAGTACTAAAATATATCTTATAAAATCTTACCTTGTGTCTTCAATAATTCGTCTAATTTTTATTCCTTGCATAAATTCGACTCTATGCATGTGCCTCACACAAATTCTCTAACTCGCTTTTCGCATTTTTTTTTTTTAACCATAAGGTGTCCTCTATTAGAATTTTCATCGTAGTCCAGGGTATATTTGAGCCAAATAAAAAAGTTTCAGTGATATATATATGGCATATTTCAGATATTTTAGCAAGTTCAAAGGCAAATTTGAGCTTTAACCAAAATTCATTGTCAACCAATGATGATGCCATTTTTTTTATTAAAAAAAAAAGAAATTATGATGCAATTTTGTAAATTATATATGCAAATTTATTTTAACTATTCATTTTATTTTGTTAACATATAAGCATATAAAGACACAGATAGGTAGAGAAGTAAACTCTGTAAAAATAATATTATCAATTTGAAGAGTATAATCTATGTCCACTTGACCCACAAAGCAAAGCAAAATTAAGATTGAAAAATAAAAGAAAAAGTAAGAGAAAGAATTAATGTGTAATATAATTTACTTTGATTCTCAAACAATTATTTCATATTTATTTAATTTCATCCTTAAAAAATTGAAATTTACTCTAACAAATTCTAATGTAACTATCACATCAGTTCAATCAATTTTTAATGATTATTTAGCTTAATTTTATTTTTGAAAAATGAAAATAATTATATAACTTAATGTATTAGTTGGAAGATGTATTGTTTAAATGGAACATGTATTTTTTATATGTATTTTTTCTTTTTGTGTATTATAATTAAATCAATTAATTTCTTAGTTTAAGAATTTATATGTAATTTTAAAATTTAGGACACTATTAATTTTTTTATGAAATTTATATGTAATTTTAAATTTTATGGCACAATGAATTTATATGCTTGCAGTATTTAAAAAATATTTATAAAATTAAAATTAGTGCTTTATATTTAAAAATATATAAATATGAATAATTTTTATTTTTATAATATAATATAAAAATTAACATAATCCATATAATCCACATAGACTAACTAACCCAACATAAAAAAAAAAATTAATTCATAACACAGATAGTTTGGGTTGAATTTCACCCATTTAAGAATTTAGATGGGTTGAAGAAAAATCAATTGTAACCCACACAATCCATATTTGAACACCCCTAGTATACCTTTCTTGGAGGTACAAAGCACTTTCATTAAAAACTAGTAAATGAAATGGACACATAAGCAATGATGGAGAATGTAAAAGGTAATAAAAAGGTGTGTTTAACACTTCTGTAATGTACAATAAAAAAATTAAAAATAGAAAAGAATTTTCACAATATTTCTTTTATTTAATGTTTCATGTAAATTTAATATCACATCTTATTGGCAGTTTCATGTCTCATTTGATTACCAATTTATACAAAGCATGCAAGATGACAATATAACATGAAATTCCAAGTTTGTTAGCAAATTTGTGTCATTATGGGGAACATTGGCCATGATTCCATACACCGAGCACTATAAATAGTATGATCAGTATGAACCTACTGACTGGGCGATGCATAGTGCTATATGCATGGATGCACAATGCATGGGTTTACAACCCTAGAACATCTACCCCACAAAGAAGCAAAGCAAGCAATAAGTGATCCTACAATGACATGCAACAGAAAGGATTGACCATAAGGAGACTTTTCTCACCTGTTGTTAAATTTACGTTCATAAGGTTAATTCTAGCCATAGTGGCTAGTCTAGACCTAGAGCTACATCAAATGGATGTGAAGACTATTTTTCTCAATAGAGGATTAAACAAATAAATTTATATGGAATAGCCTGTATGTTTCATTAAAAAAGGCAATGAACATAAAGTTGTCGATTGAAAATATCAATCTATGGCCTTAAGCAGTCTTCTAGATAGTAGTATTTAAGGTTTCATGATATGATCATGTTGAATGAATTCAACATAATTGATGAAGACCATTGTGTATACCATAAAAGCTTTCAAAATAAATTTATTATTTAACATTGTATGTAGACAACATATTAATAGCAGGAAATGACAAAGGATACGTAAATGAAATCAAATATTGGTTATCGTCCAACTTTAAAATGAAAGATATGGGTCAAGCAGATTATATCCTTAGAGTTAAGATTTTAAGGGATCATTCAAGAAGATTGTTGTCTCATTCATAAGAGATATGCATCAACAAAGTCCTTAAACGATTTAATATGCAAAATTATATATCGATCCATAAATAATCCCATTGTCAAGAATCAATTTTTTAGCAAAAGTACATGTCCTAAGATGCTGGAAGAAATGGAACATATGAGAAACATTCCATATGCCAGTGTCATGGATAGTCTAATGTATGCAATATTGTGTACTACACCTAATATATGCTATACAGTCAGTATGGTGAGTAGATATCAGTCCAACCCACGCGAAGCACATTGAAAAGCCACTAAGATAATACTTAGATACCTCAAAAGTACTGTAGATTATTCTCTTTGTTATCAAGAAAATGGTCTACAATTGAAAAGAAATACGGATGTTGACTGGATAGGTAATGTGGATGAGACAAAATTCACCCCAGGTTATGTATTCTTGCCAAGCAAGAGTGTCATCTCGTGGAGTAGCAAGAAGCAAACCTGTGTAGCTCTATCTATAATGAAAACTGAATTTGTTGCTTCCTCGATTGTAGTATAAAAGGTAATTTGGCTAAAATGGTTTATGAACCATTTAATAGTAACTCCCTTAGAGGAACCAGTGATAATCAGTCATCGATGGATTACATTAAAGATCTAAAATTCCATAGTATGACTAAGTATATTGGCATTAAGTATTAATATACAAAAAACATTGTTGCATGAAGAGAAATAAACTTACAGTACATTTTCTCGTTGGATATGATTGCAAATCCATTGACAAAACTTGTATTAAGAGATGTATTTTGAGAGACACATTAGATCCCAGGGTTTGCGTAAAGTTTTATTTATACTATTTATATGTAATCCTTTGATATTAGTATTTATGAATAATAATAAAGTTCATCATTTGGCAATACATGAGTGTATTAAGATGAGGTAATTTTTGAATATATGGTGAAATCGATAGCTTGTTCAAAATAAAAGTATCATCTTGCGGATATTACAAGATAGATTAATCTTGTTGAGGTGTAAAATAAAGACATACATGAAGTTGTAAGCTTTGGATTAAAATCCAAATTTGGATTATGTGTGATCCCACCATATTTTGTCCAAAAGTAATAAGTAGTCTTAAAGTGGGAGGATTAAAGTTGGATGCTTTGGTGTATCGCAACCTTATACTTCTATTTAGAGTTAAAATACATTGTGCAAAACATACGCTTTTTAAAGATAAGGAGAGAATACCATAACACATGTTTCATAACATGCGTGCTCAAGTGACCAAGGGATGGAAATTTCATAAATAAATGATCTCAACTTTTCCTAGTGTGAGATCCTATTAAATATCAACCCTTAACTTATCCCTAAAGTATGGTTCAGTATGGCTAGCTTAATTAGTCTCCAAGAGGTCATAAGATAAATTTGACCTGACCGATCTAACTAAAAAAGCGAGTTAAATTATGATGAATGGTATATAATAAGAGGTAAAGATAGCCTTTCAGTCACATTTAATGGTTTCATGGTGTCACTGATATGCCTATTATAGTCCCTATGAGTATAAGTATAATAGTGAACACGAAAATTATTTTATAATATCATGAGTTAAAATAGTAAATGTAAAAAGGTAATCTAGGGTTAGGCATACGTGATAAAGAGGTTCTTATTTTTTGAGATGTTATATATCCCTAATAGATCTGTAACACTAGTGCTCTTGATGAATGCTGGTCACACGGTCTATTTACCTGTATGACTGGATATAATGATCGAAAAATATTCCATCATGTGCGAGTGAAAGATGATAGAGTTTAGATGCGTCTATGACTTTGTTGGTAATTATCCTAAATAGTTTAGGATAATCTATTCCAAATTCAAAAAGGAATAAAAATCTTACTAAGGTTATGGCTCTGGAAAACCTATATATAAAGAGAATTAGAAAACTTATTTGAGGTTACTGAAACTGATCGCTAAAATAAAGGCTGGTTTACATATCAAAATTCTCTTCTCCCATTCAATATTTCTCGGTATCTCCCAGGGGCTTTTAGACTATGGATTTGTTATCTTTTTTTTTTGTGCTTCAGCTTTTCTCAAAAGTTTCTACGCTATAAGAAATAAATGTGTTTACTGTCATTTATTGAATTAATGTATATTTGAGCACAAGATTCCTTACAATATAAAATTATTCATAGATGAAAAAGAGCAGTAGAAAATTTCATAAAAAGTATTAAAAGATCCACTATAATTATTAAAAGTGTATAATTTTTTTGACTAAGTTGAAGAAAACTTAATATATACATCATAGATGTAAAATTAAGGGCGAGCATGGATAGGTCCATGAGTAAAAAAATTAAACATTCCATTAACATCGATTTTTTAAAATCACTAACTATTAATCAGTTCATTACATGCAAATAACCAGTCTATCGGTTTCAATTTTTTGGTTTGGTTAATCAATAGTTTTCAGCTAATCATTAAAATTTATAACATAAAATTATTTAAAAAATTAGATAATATTTAATTCAATTTCAAATGTGCAAAGTAATTCAAAATAAAAATCACAAAACAAACATAATTTACTGGCCAAAATTCATGTTCTATAAATTAATAGCTAATATTATAAAATAGATTTGATATTTGTAATTAATATGCTTGATTCTAAGTCAAATAAAATTTTGGATAATATTAAATGTTATAACATAAATTCTAAAATATAAGAAAATGTAATTAAATGCTATTAAGTAAAATATGAATACCAATATATGATATATATATATATATATATATATATATAAGTTAATCGGATACTATATATAAATATTACTATATAATTAAAGAGAATGACATAATATAAATTTAGCTTACAATATTATTTAAATTTTATAGAAAAATATAAAAAATTAAGGTATAAAATAAAAATATAATTTAAATATATTTTAAAATATTACTTTATGTAAATTTTAGAAAGAAATAGAATATATATATAACCGTGGACTAATGATTAATTGTTACTTAAAAATCTAAATCGTAAATTAAAGTCAAAAATATAAAAATTAAAAATTGTAACCGAATCTATAGGATTGATTAACTGTAAAAATCATTTTGTTTTTGAATCAGTTTTACGGTTAATCATATTTTTAGTTTTTTTCTCACCCCCTATGTAAAATTAAAAGGAGTATTATTAAATATGACGTAATGTATTACACCATTATGTTTGTTTGTTAGGTGAAAGTGAATAGTTTCGTCCAAAGTGCAATATTATTTTTTCATATTTTATTTTAGTGCAATATTTCAAAATTGGAATAATGTTGCCTTTCAACACTAATGGTTTGTTAAGGTAAACCAATTTTTTTTTCATTGACTATAACATATGATATTTAACTCATTATTTAATTACATATAGAATGCGATTTAGCTCTAATTTTGCACCATCACCAAAAAACATTCCTCTATATGCTTCTCGTCTAAAAATTCCAAATCCATAAATTCGATCTAATAGAAAATATCACATACAAAAATTAAATTTTTTCTCTAAAAATCTTTATAGTATATTTTTTATTTTATAATCAAAAGACATTCCTTTCTACAAAATTGTCATGTTCTCTATAATGAGATTATTATCATCTTTGTTTCCAGGCATGGTGGTGGCTGTGTGAATTATGACTCTGATTTTTTTGAAATTGTCAAATTATTAATAGAATTCGATCTCTCAGTTACAGATGGTGACCGTAGTTGATACTTTTTTTGTCGATCCATTTGGATTGGATGATGCTTTTCTCTTACAGAATTTTTTATATATTCAAGGAAACAATCACGAGTACCTAAAATATCAGCCCTTATGATATCGAAGTAGCGCATGACCTGCATATGCATCTGATGTGGCAAATTACAGTCTCTATATTATGGTGACATGTGTCAATTATTTTTAAATTTACCGACGGAAATATCCATCAATTTTCCTTCGGTACATTTTATTAATAAAAAATCTCCTGCTAACCCTGTGTTGCTAAAAATAGAAGCAACATTAGGAAACAGGTTTATTATGGTGAAGCAACATATCAGAATTATTCCCACCATTTCCTTGTAAGTTTTAAGGTTTATATAATTCTTTATCTAGACTTGTCAAATGAAAAATTTTTCTTAAATAGTCAGCGTTTTAATCTAAATATATCACCTCCACAAATGGTGCAAGTAAAACAAGAGGCCTTCAAATTAAAGGGTTTCTGATGCATCGTATGAGCCCACTCAATCTTCTCTTGAATCAAGGAAAGCAAATTGCCTGAAGTGGCTTGCCTAAAATATAATACACACCCAAATATCACACCCCTCTAAGTCAATAAATGGACAATTGATAATCAATTTATATTAGTACCAGTATAGCTCAAGGAAACAAGTTAATGCTTCAGTTTTAGACATGTAAACACTGAATGTACCAAGACAAAAAAACTGTGAATTGGAGAGAGAATTTTAGCAACTAATGATTAAGTAGAGCATACCACTTTTCAAGGGAATTTATCATACTTCCAAAGCTGCCCTTGCATCAGGTCCCTCACTGCGGCAAATTGAACATATATATATTGATAATGGTGATTTATATAGTATTTTTAGTATGTTTTAGATGTTTAAATAGGTTAATTTTGTATTAATTAGGTTAGATTTGAGTTTAATTGGTTAATATTATATTTTTGGAGTTAATTGTAAATTTTGGTATTTTTCAGGGTTAATTTGCAAGAAAAATGACATAATTGTAAAAAGGCAAGAAGATTTAGGCCAAAATTGTAAAATTGGAAAATTCATGTTAAGATATTATCGTGATGTCCAGAAGACAAACACATGGCCACGTGAAGGAGTGAAGATTGAAGACCCATGGCCACGTGAAAGACATTTGATGAAAGACAAGAGAAACACATGACCACGTGTGAAACAAGGGTAGTCCACACGTGACCACGTGTGAGGAAGAACTAAAGGGACACGTGACCACGTGTGGAATTACACTAGCACACACGTGGCCACGTGCTCAATCTCTCATTCCACGAAGGATTTTCTCCGAGCTTCGTATTTGAGCAGAGTTCGCTTCCTATTTTATGTCTGGAGTTTAAAAAGGAATCTACTACGATTTTGCCCTATAAATAGCAGTCCAAAACACCAAGAAGGAGATAAATAAGGAATTAGTAGGTTCAATTAGGGATTAGAAGGGATTAATTGCTTTAGTTTTAGTTTTACTTGTTTTTTCTAGTTTTTCTGTTTTTATTTTTCTTTTCAACTTTGTTTTAGTTTTTCAACTTTGTTTTAGTTTTTAACTATGTTTAGGAAGTATTTTTTCTTCTTTTGCTAATGGATCCTTGAAATCGTATATTTTCATTGTTATGACTTTATTTTGAGCTTAATTTTTAGTAACGTTGATTATTTCTTGGTTTTAAGCATATTCTTATCTTTGATTGTGTTGAGATTGATTGATGGTGTATTGAATAAATAACTAAAAATTGATTTTGACATAGTTAATGTGGATTAACTCTTAAATGTTTATGCATGATTATTACCCAAAATATGAGATAATTATGTGTGAATTTTATTGGTTAATACTAAGAGAGGAAGAATTAAGAATGAATTGGAGTTGAATCACTTGAGAAAGGCTTCAATGAATATTTAGGAAGTTAAAACTAGATTTTCATGCTAAGTATTAGATTTTTCTATGAGTTTAATACTAAGAATGATATACTTGAATAAAGATATCTTGCTTTATTACTAGTTTTTCCATAATCATTGGTATTTCTATTGAATTTAAGTAATTACAATGAAAGTTAAGGTGGATAGTTTTTTTAGCAAGAGAATTTCAGTTATTATTTTGTTTTTAATTCATGTTTTAGCTTTTGTTTTGTTTAATTGTTTATTTTGTTCAATTTTTACCTTTAAATCAAAAACAATTGGGAAACAATCTTGGATTAATTTAATTCATACATAGATATTATTCTTAGTAATTCATGTTCCCTTGGGTACGATATTTTTGGGTCTTAATCTATATTTTCCTGTATTACTAGCCGATCTAGTACACTTGCTAGATACCGGTCATATATATATATATATATATATATATATATATATATATATATATATATATATATATATATATAAAGTTAAGCGTCAATTAAAAGCAAATGATTCTCCATCAACAACTTAGAATTGATGTCCTTCATAAATCTTTCAAAGAGTATGGAGACATACCATGTACATGCACTCATTGATGAGTAATGTTCACACACGTTTGCAACCTCAAGCTTCTCTAAAAGCACATCATAGGAGAGAACCTAGAAGAGATTTTCACAAATAAGAAGAAAAATTAGAAAAAGTCCATGCACAAATTAAAATCAACAAAACACTCCGTATGCAATTCAGGAGAAAAAATGGAAATTTACATCAAAATCTAAGCTCAGTATCCAAAACAAATTCATTACGTCAAATGAATTAAACTCATAAATTGAAAGCACTCAGTTATTTTAAAAATTTGACAAAAGCTGCAAAGCACATGTATGCACTCGCACTGCCCTGTTTCACAAAGCAAGAAACCAAATGCCACAAATAAAACAAATTTGACATAGACATATCAACCACAAGTCTCAAAAGTATCAAAAAGTTAAAAAAGTTGATAGATAGCAAATCTATCTGAGGCAAAAGTTTCCACCGACATTTGCTTATAATCACTGCTTAAATTGTTATAAAAATAAAGTGGTGAGGATTTGATGATTTTAGAGGCATGATAAACACTATCTTTTAGGTGTTTATTGCCCTCACTATACTGTAAATATGGTACAATAATACACCATCAGGATACAACCAAAATCTAGATTTGTTTATTGTAGGTTAACAAATCTTCTATTAGAACTCCTATTTATAGAATTCAAAAGACACAATCGAATAGGTACAACTATTCAAATAGACACAACCATTGTGACTAGACATAACTATTGTTGAATAGACACAAACTATCCAACAATCCACCACTTAGTTTGTGTGTAATCAATATAGTCATAGTCATAGCTAAATGCATTCGTAAGGGTAACTTTTATTTTAAACCTTTATTTAGTGTGAACACTTCAAGAAATTAGAAAAAACGCAAGTGGCCAGAGCTTAAACTTTGATTCTTTCTGCTAATTCGGAATTGTCACACACATATAGCTACGTATAACTTCAAATAGAAAGTTCTCTTTGAACTAGCACTATTAAGGCCATATGCTACATCCTGAGTTCATGAACATTTCTAAAGTTATCACAACTTTGCTAGAAGCGACACCACTCCTCATGTTCACATAGGTGAAGCTCCAATCTTTTGATATGCTTCATTAAGAGTCTTTCTTGTGCAGCACTCATTCGCTTATTAACCATGGTACTAACATGATAACCAGCAAGACCTAGTACTCAAAACTACCTATCATTAACTTGTTATTACCCATTAAACTTCTAAATTAGTGGTAGCGCTAAAATAGGAGTTAGTTTTTTATTAATGATAAGTTTAATTGAAAAATCATAGACCCATTTCAACGGCCATACTCCTTACTAAATCTCTTGGTAGAGCTTTATTAAACCGGTCTGCTATATTCTTGTAAGACCTCACATGGGTAATTGTTATAATACCTTCAGTAATCAACTATCTCACAAACTCATGTCTTAGACTTATATGTCTTGATTTTCCATTATAAATCTTACTAAGTGCTCTAGACTTAGTAGCTTGGCTATCACAGAACATGGAAATGGTTGGCATCAATTGTGGCCACAACTCTATATCCAATAACAAATTTCTCAACCATTCACCTTCTTTGCCTACTTCTGCTAAGGCAATGAATTCAGACTCCATAGTGGAGTGTGTTATGTATATCTGTTTCTTTGATGCCCAAGAGACTGTACCGCCTCCTAATATGAAAACATATCCACTAGTAGACATCTTGTCTCTAGTATTTCTTATCCAACTAGCATTAGAATATCCTTCTAAGACAGATGGAAAACTATCATAGAATAAACCTAGATTCTTAGTCCTTTTGAGGTATCCTAGGATTCTTGCTATTGCATTCTAATGCAATATACTTGAAATCTTGGTAAACCTTGAAAGTTTACAAACCGCAAAAGCTATATCAGATCTAGTGCAATGTACAACATACATTAGACTTCCTATAGCACTTGCATACTCAATTTGAGCTATAGCTCTACTAGGATTCTCAATCAAGTTTATAGAAGCATCATAAAGAGTATTTGTCTCTTTAATGTTCAAGTGATTAAACTTGTTTAACACTTTATCAATGTAATGAGATTGGCAGAGAGCAAAACCCCCACTATGTCTCTTAACTTTGACACCTAAGATTTTATCTACCTCACCTAAATCTTTCATTTGAAATTTTGAGGATAGATAGGACTTAGTGTCATTCACACCTTTCATGTTGGTACCATAATAAGCATATCATCAATATAGAGACATAAAATCACACCAAAGCTATCAATGAATTTAGAATAAATGCATCTATCAGCACCATTGTGCTTAAAACCATATTGCAAAAGCTCAGAATCAAACTTTTCATACCATTGCTTAGGTGCTTGTTTTAAGCCATACAATGATTTAGTCAATCTACACACTTTATGTTCATTGCTTGGTAGAATAAAACCCTCAGGTTGTTCCATATAAACCTCTTCATCAATATCACCATTCAAGAATGCTGTTTTAACATCCATTTGATGAAAATACAAATTGTAAATAGATGCTAAAGCGAACAACACTCTAATAGAAGTGATTCTTGCAACAAGAGCATATGTATCAAATTAATCAATTCCTTCTTTTTGCTTGAAACCTTTTTCCACCAATCTTGATTTAAAAACTTTACCGTCTTTAATTCTAAATACCCATTTGCATCCAATTGGTTTACAACCAGGAGATGGATCAACCAAAACCCATGTTCCATTAGACATTAAAGAATCCATTTCATCATTAATAGATTCTTTCCAAAATGCAGAGTCTCTTAAAGCTAAAGCTTCTTTATAAGTTTTAGGTGTTGGATCTTCTTCCACATTTAATAAAATAGGAATCTTGTTTGTTATTTCATTTCATGTTCCCTCAACTAGAAAAACTAAAGCTTGAGAAGAAATGAAATCAGGATCCAAGACCTTTTCTTTTCTAGTTCTTTGACTTCTCATTGGCTCTACTTGTTCTTGATTATGTTTTCTTTTATTAGTATCAACAAGTGAAGGAGAACTTGAACTACTAGGAACATTGACTCTTTTCCCATCATCTAATGTTGACTCATTTATGGAATCACCCCGAAATTTATTTTAAAGAAATTGACCATCTCTAGATTCCACAATGACATTAGACTCCAAGTCTAATAATCTATAGGCTTTGGAATTTTCAGTATACCCTATGAAAATACTTTTAAGAGCTCTTGGTCCTAACTTGGCTCTTTTAGGGTCCATAACTCTATAAAAAGAAGACAACCCCATACACGAATGTAACTTAAATTTGGTTTTCTGCCATTCCATAATTCGTATGGAGAAGTATTTGTCACCTTTGAGGGTACTCTATTATGCACATGACAAGCACTTAGTAATGCTTCTCCCCAAAGATTAAAAGGTAGCTTTGCACCTAACAACGTTGCATTCACCATATCCATGATTGTTATATTCTTTCTCTCAGCTAAACCATTTTGCTGAGGTGTGTATGGTGCACTTCTTTGGTGAATTATTCCATGTTGCTCACAAAAAAAATTAAATTCAGTGGGAAAATATTCTTCACCTCTATCACTCCTAAGAATTTTAATCCTCTTTTCCTTTTGATTTTCAACAATAGATTTAAACAATTTAAATTTATCAAACACTTCACCTTTATGCTTCATAAGATAAGCATAAGTATACCTAGAGTAATCATCAATGAATGTTGCAAAATATCTATTTCCTCCTCTAGTCAAATGTTTAATTCACATATATCAAAATGGATAATTTGCAATAATTATGTATATCTTTCAACTCTAAGAAACGGTAACGTAGTCATCTTAGATTGAATGCAGATTTCACGCTTATCATGATTACCATATTCATAAGATATATAACCATGCTTAGCCATAAACTTTAAAGACCTAAAATTTACATGTGCTAAACAAGAATGCTATAAAGAAATAGATGAATCAACAAAATAAACAGAAGCATTCTTAATATTATTAATTCTAGAATTTACAAAAAGTTTGAACATTCCATCACGAGCATATCCCTTTCCAACAAAGACCTCATTTTTAGAGAAGATAACTCTATCATCCTCTAAAATGGTTTTAAACCCTCCCTTACAAAATAAATTTGCAGAAACTATATTCTTCTTAACTTAAGGAACATGCAGCACATTGATCAATGTCAATTTCTTTCCAGAAGTCAAATGAATCTCTATGGTTCCTTTTCCATGCACTTTGATAGCAATGTGATTGCCCATTAATACTTCATGTCCATTAGCAACAATCTCATAATCTTTGAATTGATTCTTGTCATTACAAATGTGAATAGTTGCACCAGAATCAAACCACCAATCATTGGTGTTAGAGACAGCAGCCATATGCACTTTTGTTATCATAGATATGTGCAAATCAGCAACCATAGTAACAAGTTCTTTCTCTTGTTCTTCAAGCACATTCACTTTGTTACTTGGACCAGCAACATAATCTTTCATCATTTTCTTCTAGAATCTGCACTTCTTTTTGAAGTGTCATTTCCTTTTGCAATGGAAACAGGCCTTGTTCTTCTTAGAACTATTGGAACCAAAATGATCATTGCTTAAAGTTGTCTCTCCAAATTTTCTCTTATTTCTAAACTTATTTTTTGACTTACTGGAATTGTTAACATCAACAAAGTTAACTTTAGAATCAGATTCTTTACCGAATCTCTTTCCATCTCAAATTTTAGTTTCTTCCTCAGTTCGAAGATGTTTTTGCAATTGTTCCAAAGTGAAACTTTCAAAGGAATGCAACAACTTTTTTTTATAATCATTCCAACTTGGAGGAATTTAGCAATTACAGCCCCAACTTGTAATATTCATAAAAATATGTAATTCATGAACTTGATCTAAAACAGAAATATGATCAGTCATAGTAAATTCAAAGAATTGTAGTGCAAGAAACTTATCTAGTCCTTGTTTTTCAGTATTGTACTTAAACTTCAGAGCATTTCAAATTTTTCTTGGTGATTGAACAAAAGTAAATAGATCATATAGATGATCTGAAAGTGTGTTAAGGATGTGACCACGACATAAAAGTTCATCTTCCTGATGCTTGGTACATTCTGCCTTGATTTCTACAGACTCATCAGAAGTAGGGACTGGAATTTATGGCAGATTAGGATCTAGAACATACACAATCTTCATGGCAGTGAGGAAAAACATCATCTTATCCTTTTAGCGAGTGTAGTTGGTGCCATCAAAATGATCAATTTTCATAAAGTCTTGATTCATCACTTTGAAAGCATAATCAAGATATTTTTCCATTGTAGAAACAGAAAAAATAAACACCTAAAAATTGTTATAAGAATAAAGTGGTGGGGATTTGATGATTTTGGAGGTATGGTGAACACTATCTTTTAGGTGTTTATTGCCCCCACTATACTGCAAATATGGTACAGCAATACACCTTCAGGATACAACCAAAATCCATATTTGTTTATTGCAGGTTAACAAATCTTCTATGAGAACTCCTATTTATAGAATTCAAAAGACATAAACAAATAGGCACAACCATTATGACTAGACATAACTATTATCGAATAGACACAAACTATCCAACATAAATCATCCCCAAAAAGGGTCATTACATTATTTGCCATCATGGCTGGATCCTTAACATAACCATAATATTGGTTTCTTCCTCTCGTTCAGGACTACAAGCTTGATTAGCTGGTTCTGATTTTACAATACGACCTGCAGAGCATTCAAACTTAAGCTGAAAAAATACAAAGCATCAAAAGAGTAGTAACCATTTTTGTAAATTAAATAAAAAAAACAAAATATACAGATTTAAGTGAAATTGAAATCAAAACTGAAGTTAAAAAGGAAAAAGAATGAATTAGAATTTGTACCTGCTAATTGGAGATGAAGAAGAGATACAAATCGACAGAGAGAAGGTGGTGAGATTGAGAGAGAGGAAGATCGTAAGAGAGAGAGAGAATGAGATTGGGAGAGAAAGTGAAATAGGAAGAGAGACGATTTATGAGATGGCGCATATGGGTGGTAGCGATGGATGGTAAGGTGAGATAGGTGCCGGCAACGATAGGCTAAGAAACAATGTTATTAAAATCGGACAGCACAAAGAACTGGAGAGGTAAATAAAGGGTTTTTAATTCAACCGAATTTTTTACTTTTTTTCAAAATAATATTATTTTTAAATTTTTCTATAAATATTATGAGAATATAATTATATAAAAAAATAAAAAATACTTAAAAAAATACATTTATCATTAAACATTAATCATAAAGCAATATTTTAAGTTATTCAATATTCATAACAAATATTTAAGATAGATATAGTAAAAAAATTACAAATATTAAAAATATTCATCAATTATAAATTATAATTTTTATTTTATTCATAAAAAATCATTAAAATTATCTAAATTTTAATTATTTTGTATTTATATTTATATTTTATTTTTTCCAGCGAAAAATAATGTTGTATATATATTTTGGACAAAAAAAAGTTTTTCTGAGTCAAACCAAATTTTCTAGTTTTATCCGGTTCAGTTCGATTTTCATCGATTTATTCGGATTTTAATGGATTTATACCGGTTTTTTTACGGTTTTTAGTCAGTCTAATTTTTACATATTGAACAAACAGGATAGACTGTCGATTTATAGTTAAACTGATCCAACCAAAAGGTCCTATCAATTTTAATAACATTGCTGAGAAAGGTTATCAAGGAGTTGAATGGATGAGATAGGTGGAAAAGTATTTTGGGTTTTATTCTAAACAGTGAATCTGAAGCTCCTCTTGCAACATGTATCTCACTTGCTTTGTCACGTCAAATTATTTATTTATTTATTTGTAGCATAATTTACATGTTTGAGTGCTTATATGGTCACAAATAGTGTTTAAATATCTAAATAATTTTTGTTAATAAGTTCAGGATATTACACATGGATTTACCCTTTACTTCTTTGCATTTTTACCATGTAATATACATATAAAGATCATATCATATCCTATGTGTTATTTATTAATATTTCAAATGTTAGGTGTTAAGGTTAATGGATGAAAATTGATCTAATTTAATAAACTATTAATTAAGGGTCAACCTTACTCCAATTTTAAAAATTCAAAAACAACATTGCGTCAAAGTAAAAAATAAGAGCTAAATTTTAGCGAAAATAGATATTAAAATTAATGAACAAAAATTGTAATTACATTATAATTAATTATGTTTGTCATTGTATTTTAACCAAAATAATACATAATTATATAAATTTTTTATTTATTAAAATTATTATTATATATTTTGTAAAATATTTTATCACGCACAAAATACATGTATACGGTATACCAAACTAGAATTATATATATATAGACACACGTATACATACATATATTTTAGAAATTCATCACACAAATGCCACCTAGTATTGATTTCATATTGAAGAATAAAAAAATAAAGGATTGTCCCAACTTGTCCGAATTTTTACCAGATCCATCGTTTCTAATCCGTCCATTTTTTATCAGATCCAATTCGTCCAATCCAATTCATTTGCCATCTTTGATATTTTCTTGTTACTTCTTTTTCTTTTTAGTGAAGTTTGATATTCAACATTGCGACCTTGAATCCCAATTTAAATCTCAATTTACAAGATATCGGTACAAGATGATTCAAATATGCATATGATGATCTGAAAATGATTCAAGCTTAATCAAGTTGACTTGACCAATTTGTTAATGTTTGTTGTACATTTAATTTGTATTTTTATGTCAAACAATGTTTTATAATTATTTTTTTATACACGTGATGAAATTGACATATTATATGATTTTAAAATGATTTTTATAGATTTTAATCTAAAAAATGATGATTATAGTGACAATAATTGAAGACTTCATGGTACAATGGATTCTAGTGGACACGAGTAGTGTAGTCAATCTCATTACTTTGCAAGTTTATAAGGCTCTAGGGATGTCGAGCCCGATTGAGGAAGTAACGGTCCCACTAATCGACATTTCTAGGTAACCTGTCAAAGTTGAAGGCTCGATTAGTTTGAACCTACGGCTAGGAGATGAATCAATAGTAAGATCATGTATAACATGCTTTATGGTTGTAAACGTATCATTGTCGTATAATGCAATTTTTGGTTGATCTCTGTTGACCAGAGTCAACACTTACATTTTTATGCGAAAGTTGATCATGAAAATCCCGACATTGGAAGGAACGGTTATACTTCATGGGATGCAAATTAGGCACTTCCAGTGGATACATTGGATGCTCTAACTGATGCAGCTTAAAAAGCAGAGTCTGTTGACTCATTATAGGAGGTAGAGCTGTTGCAAGGAAAGATAGTGAAAATAGCCTCGGAAAAATCCAGTTCGAAAGTGAGAGCACTTCTGGCAGTCCTAAAATCCTACACGGATGTTTCCTTTTGGAAACCATCGGATATAATCGGTATCTCACCAAAAGTCATTCCTCATTCACTGAGCATACAACTAAGTTACAAACCAGTCAAGCGAAAGAAATGCAATCATACACTCAAATGGCAATTAGCAATAAATGAAGAAATAGACACCTTGCTAAAAAATGGGTTCATCAGAAAGGTGCTCTATGCGGACTTGTTATCCAATGTGGTTCTAATAAATAAATCTAACAGAAAATAAAAAATGTGCATGGATTTCACGGATCTGAACAAAGTGTGTTCGAAGGACAGCTATCTGCTACCGAACATAGACATGTTAGTGGACTCAACGAATGAATTTGAAAAGTATGCTTTCTTCATAGATATCACAGCAGGCTACCACCAAATCCCCATAAATATAAAAGATGAAGAGAAGATAATGTTTATCACTCATAGGGTGACCTATTGCTACAAAGTGATGCCCTTTGGCCTCAAGAACATAGGAGCAACTTATTAGAGGCTGATAATAAGTTATTTATAGAGCAGATCGGTTGGAACATTGAGGTATATGTCAATGATATGATCGTAAAAGCAAAACCTATGAAGATCTACCAAAAGAACTTGAAGAAACATTTTTAGCTTTAAGGAACTTTGGCCTTAAGTTGAATTCAGAAAGTGTGCATTTGGAGTTCGATCGGGTAAGCTCTTAGGCTTCGTTATTTTAAAAAGGGAAATAAAGGCCAAACCAACAAAGATTGAGGCCATATTGAAGATGGAACCACTAAAATCAATCAAGGAGTGCAAATACTAAAGATTGAGGCCATATTGAAGATGGGACCACTAAAGTCAATCTAGGGAGCTTCATCTCCTGTTCTATAAAACGGTATCTTCCATTCTACAAGGCCTTAAAGAATTTGAAGAGCTTCAAGTGGAGTTTGAAGTGTTATTCTACTTTTGAAGCTCTCAATCAGTTCTTAAGTTCTCCTCCACTGCTCAGTCGACCACAGCCCGGTAAAAATCTGTTCATGTACCTGGCAATTTTTGAAGGAGCCGTAGGCTCGATTTTGGTCAAGAAAGAAAAAACTCAACTCCTTCGAAATGCTGAACTAAGATACCTGATTCTTAAATAGTTGACCTTAGCGTTAGTCACTTCGACAATAAATTGCATCCTTATTTTTATGCTCATACTGTTATTGTCCGAACTAACACTTCTCTTAAGAAAGTGATACAAAAATTGGAAGCATCGAAAAGGATAACATAATGGGCAGTTTGTCTGGGAGTGTTCGTTTTCCGGTGTGAACCTCGTTTGGCCATTAAAGCATAAGTATTAGCTGATTTTGTAGCCGAGCCACATTCCCTTCCCGTCGAGCCAAGCAAATCAACCTAAAAGATGAATGTCGATAGGGCAGCATCATCTGAAGGGGTCGGAGTAGGAGTTGTGCTATCTAGCCTAAGAAAAATCTCCATATAAGGAATGGCCTAATATCTTTTCCAGCATCTAATAATATGATAGAATACAAAGCACTTTATTTCAAACTATAACTCACCCTTGAGGTAAAAATGGACACATTACTTATTTATTTTGACTCTCAATTGGTTGTCAACCAGCCACTAAGGAAGTTTTAGGCCAGCTGAACAAGCAAATAGATGGATGGTGACTTTTGATCTACCATTTCCTCGATATAGGTGCTCTTCTAAAAGATAAAATTGAAGCTAGAAAGATAGTTTAACGGTCCAATCTTTATTCTATTCTGGATGGAAAACTATACAGATGGTCCAATTCACACCTCTGGTCAGTATGCTTAAGCATGGAGGAAGGCGACTATGTCCTCAGAGAAATCCATGAGCATATTTAAGGAGCACATGAAGGGGCCCAGATGATAGCTCAAAAGGCACTATTGCAAGGGTATTACTAGCCAAGCATGGAAATTGATGCCAAGGAGTTAGTGAAGAAACGCAACAAGTGTCAACCATTCAGCAAGATATCGCACCAGGGATTGGTCCGACAAACCCTAATACATAGCCATGGCCCTTTGCACAATGAGAGATAGACAAACTAGGGCCCTTCCCATTGGCCACCGGGCAAAGAATATTTTTATTAGTAGCAGTGGAATACTTCACCAAAGGGGTTGAAGCTGATCCTTTGGTAACCATCACCCCAGCAAATATAATCAAGTTCGCCTAGAAGTCGATTATCATCAAGTTCGGTATACCACACACTTTTATTACTGATAACGAAAAATAGTTAGATTATCAATTTTTGTGAAAAATTACGAATTCAACTTAGATTCACGTCAATCACCCTCAATCAAATGGCATGACCGAGGTCACCAATAGAACAATCCTGACAAAATTGAAGAAAAGACTTGATGAAGCAAAAGACCTTTGGGTGGATGAGTTAAGCATTGTGTTATGGGTGTACCGTACATCACCTAGGTCGACAACATGAGCCACTCCTTTTTTCTTTGACTTATGGCATAGAAGCAGTCATCCCTTATGAGATAACAATGTCGAACCCAAGGATTGAGCTATACAATAAGGGAAAAAATAAGGAGTTACTGCTTTACCACTTGGATACACTCGAAGAAAAAAGAGAGAATGCCCAGATTTGGATAGCAGCATACAAACATCGCATGGCAACCCATCATGATCGCAAGCTAAAAGCTTAAACCCTATGCATAAGCAAACTGGTTCTCAAAAAAGCCCTTGAAGCTTAAATAGTAGTAGACATTGTAAATTGAGCCCTAATTGGATGGGTTCATTTGAGATGCATGAAGTAGTAAACTTTAGAGCCTATTGCATTAAGGATATGTCTGGAAAAATATTACCAAACTCTTGGAACATCTCCAACCTGAAGAAATATCACCAGTAGTATGATTCAAATTGATAGTTTCTCCACGAGTCTACCCTTAGCTCAAATTGGTACTTCGTCGTGAGCTCTCCTTTGTCTTAGCTCAACTCGACAACTTTGCCATAAGCACATTATAATTTTAAGCTCAACTCGGCAATTTTGCCATGAGCACAATAGTTTTTAGTTCAATCCTACAATTTCACCATAAAAACCACTTTATACAAAAGCTCAGCTCAATAGCTTAAGCCATAAGCACAATAGTTTAGTTCAGTTTGGCAGTTTCGCCACGAACACCATTTTATGTAAAAGCTCAACTTGGTAGCTTAAGCCACGAGTATAACAGTTTTTAGTTTAATTTGGTATTTTCGCCATGAACACCATTTTATGTAAAAGCTCAACTCAACACCTTAAGCCATAAACATATGTATTAATAATATAGAAAGCTCATCTTGGCAGCTTAAGCTATGGATGTCTTCATTACTTAGCACATTTGTCAATCCGTTAATTTTCATGATCCCTTTCTTAGTAATCTTTGATTAATTATAGTCAAACCAGCTTGGATTACTATTGAGATTATTAGTTAACATGGCTAATCATATTTGAATTAACTTGGATTGCAAGTAATTTAGATTACCGTTATCAACTCCGACTATTATTAGTACGGATCATTCATTGACTACTCAAGCATAAAATCAAGTTAGCACCATAAATTCAAAATAGAATGTTGTTGAAAAAGATCTCATTAAAGGAAGCCAAGTATAAAAAACTGAGGTACTCGAGCTATAAAAGCCGACCTCAGGAGCAAAAGTGAAAAAATCCTAACTATTCGTTAGGATCAACCTTATCCACCCAAGAAAATTCTTCCTAGGGGAACTTGTCCTTTATAAATTGGACAATCTTATTGCCATATGTAACGGCTTTATCTGCGGCAAGATCGCCGATTTTCTCTCCCAACTCGGACATTTTCTTCTTTAGCTCAGCACGGTCACTCTCCAATTTGGCCTTCTCGAACTAGCATTTCTCAAAGTCGATTTTGAAGGCTTGGAACTTTTCTTTTGCCTTTGCTACGGATGCCTCCACCTTAGCCATCTTTCAAGCAACTTCTTCGGCTGCCTTGCAGCTAGCCTTTTCTGCCTTATTAGCCTTAGCCTCGATGACAGCAGCATGATCCTTCCAGCCATTAGTCGCTTGTTCTGCCTCCTTTAATTTTCCATCTAGCTCACTAGTAATTTTCTTTTCTTCCTTCAATAGGCCAAGAAGCCTATTCATTTTTTCGACCGTCTTATTGGAAAGTACCGCACTTTGTATAAAAAATATGTTTAAAAAAAGAGAATGAATTTTTTATGTTTGATAGCAATACCTCAACTCAATGCCTTCTCATAGCAATAGATAAGTAGTCCACTCATAGGTTAATAAATGATGATACCTGATCCGGTATACTGATCAATAGAGAATTTTATAGCCATATTCCCCAAACCTCCTCTATTCCTTTACTCACTTTTTTGCTCAATTTAGGGGAGGATGATGATCTCTATTTTGGAGTCTGAGAAGATGAAGGCTCAGGTACTAAGACAGAGGGACGGCCCATATTGTGTGCTTTGACAAGATATGTGGGGGAGGCATTTAATATCGTAATTGCATTGGAAGGGCTATTATACAGTGAGCTGATAGCAAATGTATCTTACTTTGAACTATTGGGAATAGCTGTAGGACTTGCTGCCACATCAGCTTTTGAGGTTGATGTAGCATCTACGGCTGGAGTGGACGACACGCTCCTGGTCTGAATAGGCATCGCACTTGTTTGTTAAGAGCTCTCTCCAACTTTAGCCCTTTTAGCCTTGATCTTCTTGCCAAAAGATTGCTTACCCACCCTCTTCATAGCTACAAAATAGTAACACAATGAGAAAAATTAAACTTTTTACTTAACAAAAATTAGCAAATGTACCACGTATGTCACTAAAGAGCTCGAAAAATGACTTAGGATCCAGAAAGTCATAGCTATTGATTTTCTTGCAGGTAAGCTCTCTCCACCAATCTAAAGTTTTTTCCTCATCTTGGATTAGCCCCAAGCATTGGTCATTCCTATTGATGAAGTGCCCCCAAGAAGTCCAGACATGGAACTTTTGCTCACCCTCTACAACAAAGAATTAATTTTTCCAATTTTTGAGGAAGTTTGGCTTCCTTAAGAAAATATCATGCCCTGCTCGAGCTTGAATGTAGTAGTTGTATTCCATCATATTCCTAAGCCTAACCACATAGGTTGCTTTGAATAAGTGAATGGTGAGATTGATTGTGTTCTCCAACGTCCAAATTTGCAAAGCTGTTAGGGTATACCAAGCATTGGGATGTAGTTAACTTACAGTAAGGTCATAGTACTTTTAGGAAGAGATCTTGAAACGAGTTAAGGGAATGGTGACCCCAGCTCGGATGTCTGCTTCATAAAGCATAAGTTTTTTTTCTTGTCATTAAAGTTGTATTTAGCAAAAATATGAGAGCTCAAAACTAGAAGTTTGTATTGGGTAAGAATTCCTAATTTAACTTTTAGGTTGGGAAGCTCGGTAACTTCTATAGATGAACTAATTTCAGGAACTCAAGAATTGGACCTCGGTGGTCTGTAGGGTTTAAGGCAGCTAGGTTCTAGAGTTTCAATGGTCAAAATATTTATTGAGGCAACCTCTGTGGGAATGCATGTATTTTGCAAAGCCACTTGGAACACTGGAAGTTCTATTGGGACACTTTCAGTGGATGGGCTACGAGCAAATGTGGTCGGCATGCTATCATCCAACAGACTGTCTGGAATCCTAATTTCATTAGACCTTGTTGATCCACTCATTCTAAAAGGTAAATAGCAGAAAGGGAAATGATCTAAAACACTAACCTACAATGGTGATTGAAGGGATTTGAAGAAGATTTAAAGAAGGAAAATGCAGGAAAGAAATGAAAATTAAGCAGAAAAACAACTGAGCAAAAAAGTGGAAATGGATAAATGTTGAAGGTATATATAGAAAGACTGAGTCGTAGGATGGAAAATGAACATAGGATTCAGATGTCCCTGATATGCATGAAAATAATTGCATTTGCAACAGTTACATAGGACTCGGTAAGACATCATTATGGTCATTACTGATGCTATAAAAATTAAAGGGACATGTTTCGCAATCATTATGGACAGCCTAGAAAGATGTCGCGTTTTGTTCAATTCACAAACTTCCTTACATTAGGATAGGTGCTCAGGCCCTTTTTAACATAAATGTCTCCCACCCGAGGGGAGACTTATGATAACTGAACTGTAGACCTGGGTCTAGATCTATGGCCTGATTTCCTAGCTATTTGGATTATCCAGGATTCGAATATTGGCTTCTAACGACACCGTCTTGGTGAGTCCTATTGGGGCATTGATTAAATGATTATCCAATCAAGAATCAGCTCCTTTAAGGAAGCTTGGCCTAGTTTCTCGTTTAAAAAAGACTTCTTTTTAAAGAGGACTCATAGGATCACAAGGAATCCTAGCCAGAGTAGGAGACGAGTCTTTATAAATAGCCAGGTATTTCCCTCTCTTGGCCATTTTCTACTCAAAAATATATTCTTATCTGTCACTAACTTGATCGTTGGAGAGTCCCCTCGTCGGATCCTTACCAAAATTTCTTTGATCTCAGGTACCTTCGAAGAACTCGATTACTCAAGTTAGATCCGATAGTAGTCCGGTAATTTCCAAACTAAAAATTAAACTGAAGCTGTGCATTCATTTAAAATATTTAATTGGTATGCGTGTGATCAAATAGTACTAATAACATTCTTGAATAAATCTCGACCCGACCTTGATACATGTAAAAAATAACAAAAGACATGTGGAGCTTTAAAGATAGTCCAATGGTCAAGTCAGTTCTTTCAAATAGAAAAAATCATAGAGAAATCATGAAAAATAAAGAAAATCGCGTAAAAAGAGAAAAAATCATACCTAAATAAATAATTAATTTAGCTATTTATAAAGTTAAGAATCTGTATACAATTATGACTCTAAATATCATAGAGTTTTATATCAAATTAAATTAGTTTTGCTATCATAAGTCCCCCTATGGTATGCGACATTTATGTCAACAGTATTTGAGGTGGCATTTTTAGGTGATTGCTCTTTGACGAGTACAGCCATGGTAAACGACTCATTTGTGTAACTCAATTAATGTATAGGTAGAATGAGCAAATTCATCACATTATGATGATATAACATGTAATTTTTTTATATAGCTCGGTTAGAGTATACCTAGAATGAGCGAATCCATCTATATAGCTCAAATGGTGATACTGTTATAGTGAGCAAGTAAATCTTAGTAGCTTGAATGGCGATGCTACCTTAATAAACGAATAAACATACAAAGGATGCTTGTGGAAAAAACTGCTGAGATGAGCAATAATCAGAAGCAAATGCTCATCGTGAAACTGCCGAGATGAGCAATAAATAGTGCTCGTGACGAAACTGCCGATTTCAGCTGATATCAAAATAATACTCCTATAAAAATGGCCAATTTGAGCGAAAAATAACAAAATAGTGCTCCTAGAAAAAATGCCAATTTGAGCTAAAAGTAACAGAATAATTCTCCTGGCAAAACTATCAATTTGAGCTAAATGTAATAGAATAATACTCCCAACAAATTTGTCAATTTGAGCTAAAACAGAATAATGCTCGTTGAAAATGTTCTAGGAGTGCAATAGAATGAGTTGTAAATGTCAAAGAGTTAACATTGCCAGTTGCAGTGCTTTGGTTGCATAAGCTGCAAAAGAGGTAGAGCTCAGATAGCTCGTTTTGTATATTTGGCTGCATAACTTAAAAGTTTTGATTGAGTATAAGGAATGCATTATACTTTAAAAATATTTAATCAGATTAGAATATTTATCATTTTTGAAATTTAGAACTGCACGCTTTGCTTTCTTCTCTAAAACTGAACTGAGTGAGAACTCGGTTTATTTTAGATGATGATTGCTAATTTTTAAATGTGCAAAAAGTTTTAATTTGACTTTTACCTTTTGGATGAATAAGTTAGCATATGTGGAGCAGAAGAATACACTTGTGTGAGATGATTGGTTAGCGGCATAATATTTTGCTCCTTATCTTGAAAATAGATGTGTATTGCATGTGCTAAAATTTAGCAAACAGAAATTTATTTAACTTCACAAAATAAACAATAAAATTATATTTATTTCACTTGAGACACATATATGAGAAGTACAATTCAGATGTACCTAAGGCCTTATCTCCTTCATGTCTTTTCCTTGAAACAGTTTAGGCCCAAAATGGCATAGAAAATGGAGGATGATACTAAACAAACGATAGATCTTTTGTTATTCTTATTAAAAACTACCGAAACATTTATTGCCTTAAGAACTAGAACTCAATTTAAAAGTGATAGATCTTTATGAATCAGGCTCTGAATTTGAAAAAGACACATGTTTTGGTAGGTGAGACAATATAACGTAGAGAGAGATAGTAATATTACATATACAGAAGTAATATTATATATACACTACCAGTTGGGTGTATTAGATGTGTAGGACCATACGATATCCCAGCTAACAAAGACTTTGCCATATTCCTCTATAGTACCCCGCTACCAGTTTTGGGACCCATTGATACAAGGGAAAGATAAAATTGCAAGAATCAAAGATAAAATAGAAGCACCAAACTGTGTGTTTTCCTAGAAAAATAGCCTTGGCTAGCTATCTTCCTAAATACAGTGTTTCATATTTTTTTGACTGTTAAACGGTATTTTATACTATATTAGTAATTTATTTAAAGTTGAAAAAGCGAAAATTACTGTAAATAAAAAATGGCAATGGGCTTTCTCAGAAAAATAGCAAAATTTTCTGATTTGTTCTTTTTATTTTTAAAGAGAGCAGTTGGATTTTTTATGTTCCACGAAAGCACAAAAGCAACTCATGATTTGATGGTTTTATTGCCACCTAGTAAACCAAATCAAATGTCTTTTTTTTTGACTCAAAATCAATGTCATTAGCCACTAATCAAAATCTGAACCTACGTTAAGAGATGGCAGTCTCCTCAAGAATCGTCCTCTGGTTTGATGGGTGATAAAAGCAACAGAGATCACTGCCAACAAACTTGACCTCCATACAGTGAATGATTCCCACAACTAAAAAGTGTTTTACCACTTTACCTGTATAAGAGAGAATGTCATATGGAAAATTTATTAACAAATATCATAATTCAATGGAGAAGCAAACTAATTAATAGACGTAATTCGGTGAAACAATTTGCATAAACTCCCAAATCCCAAAATCACCGGAACTATAGACCCTTTTGCAAAATCCCATCCTTTTCAGCCACATCCAAATACTTATAAAGCAATAGGCAAGAAATAGCAGCTGATGAGTAAATAAATGAATACCAATAATCATTGAAGTAAAGCTGAGATTGAAGATGAGTTTCATCGAGCTTCAACTTAAAGATCTAAACATTGTTTTCATCGAATTCGAACTTTTCCTTAGCCTTTGTTTGGATGAAGAAAGATGGAAGTAACTCAGTTACTCTGTTTATTTTGTAAAAATTACAAAGTAGATGGGAATAACTACTTACTATATATCTTTAAAAAAAGTTACTCCCAATTTAGGAGTAGATGTGAGTAACTTACGGGAAAAAAATAGAGTAAACTATGAAATGTCAAAATTATCTCTATTTTTCTGACGATAAACTGACCATCGCTCACTCTCTCTTTCACTCTCCTATCGTTCACTTTCTCTTTCGATTCTATCACATACATCTACATACTTTCCATAAACGAAATTGACATGGACAATAGCAAAATATCAGGTTAAAAAACTCGGGTGAGTTGAATTGAAAGTCTGTTGACGATATAACAGCTTAAAAACTCAAAAACTCGGGTGAACGTGTATTGTGCTCGAGAGAGCATGATTTGTGCTCGGAAGAGCAAGAATTGTGCTCGGAAGAGCACTCCCTTCTTGTACTCCACTCCACGATCATCTTCTTAAGCCAATTTTTCCATAAGGGTATATATATATATATATATATATATTTTTTATAATTTATAAATACTCTCATCTACGCTCTTTTTATTTTAAACCTACCAAACAAGAAAGGGTAGATGAAAGTAAATTTTATTTACTCTACTTTCATTCACTTCCATCTACTCTACCCTCACTTACTCCCTTCTACTCTCATCCAAACAGAGGCTTAGATTGTATATATTTTTGTAATATACTAACACGTAATCATTTACTTATCAGCTATCCAACTAACACATTAATTGCGTATTGATAAAGCTGTTTTTGTCTTTATCTATAAGAAGTAGAGTCGGCAGATGGCGATTCAATTGGATGAAGGAACCTACAAGAAGGAGTGCCCAATCGGACCGGGCTTTAACCCTCCTCAGCTTAAGTTAGTAGCTTTTAGAGAAAGAGTGCTTAAAGAGAGAGAGTCTCAGATATTCAATACTTGGAGCCATTGTATTTTTAGGCTTTTTATATGAGTTCTTTGGGAGGTGTACTTGAGTATCTTGGGGCATGATAACTAGCATTAGAGTAGGTGTGCGGCGATGTGACAGGGAGAAGGTGGAAGGTATGGGCACTTGCGTGTGTCTGTGGACTAGACAGGACAAAACATCCCATCAGATCGATTGGACGCCGTGCCTTTATATCTTGTCTTTCAGCTCATGCTTTGTCCTTTTTATTGATGGATTTTGGGCCCTGCTGAGTGTTATTGGGTCGACCTGATTGGGCCTTGGAGATATTTTTTCGTATTTATCACTTATCCCCCCTCCAAAGGGTCTGATCGGTCAATTTTTGACTTTTTGACGGGATTTTTTGAATTGGCTTGAATTTGATAAGTCGCGTCTATTCATTTCAGACAATCGTTATGCATTTATTGCCAGTGCGCATGCCAAAAGTGATGCTTCGTTCTCCATAACTGCTATAATGGATTGGAGACATATGGCGATTATCCAAATGAGAAGCGGTTGGAGAATTCCAGAAGCTTTGAGCCTATAAATAGGTGACTTTGGGGCAATTTTTTCGTCATTTTTCAGCAATTCTTAACAGAACTCTGCCGAATTCTCTTTTGTGAACTTTGTTTTTAGCTTTTCTGCCCAAAAAACTTTTTTGGGCTTCAAATTTTGAAGATTTCAGCGTTTCTTCCATTGAGATTATATTACCCAAGTAAGTGAACAATTTCTGCCTTCGATTTTCTTCATTTTTCATAATACCATCATTACATCTCCCCCTCCGTAAAAGATGGCTTCGAGCAGCAGCCAGTCTATGGATAGGGTTTTCTTGAAGCTTATAAAGATTATGAGGTCGTGGCTCATCCTTCGAAACTCATGCAGGAGGAAGTGGCTGAGATCCCTTCACAATACAATCTTTCCGTAGAGATCTCTGTGATGGCCTGCCTAAATACCATGACGATGATCGAGGGACCTTTTGGGCGTGAAGATAATAAGTGATTTATTTGCCATCTGTGGAGCTTGGACGCTGAGTTGAGGCTTCCTTTTAGAGCCTTCAAGGTAGCGATTTTGGGAGGCTACAGGATTGCTCCTAACCAGCTGCATCCGAACGGGTGGAGAACAGTGATCTGCTTTAAGATTCTCTATCAAATGGAGGGAGTGGCACCAACTCTAAACTTTTTTACTCATTTTTTCTATATCTCGGGCCGGAGTGACGGCACAGAGTATTTTTTCATCAGTCGACCGCAGAGGAAGTTGTTCAATGTACTATCATCCATTAAAGGTTTTAAAGAAAGATTCTTTTTAATGGGGATGGTTGGTGGATTTGGAGCGTCGTTGACCCGGTCAGATGTAGTTGTTACTTTAAAAGACCAAGCCATCGGGCGGTCTATCTATGAGACCGATGTTGAAAAGTTGTTGAGTGCTGTGGCAAGAAAAGGGAAACCCTACGACTCTAATTATCTTTTGGGTACTCCGATCAGGCCCTCAAACTCCGATGCTGCCATTGATGCAGAATTTGAACATCGTAGTTGAAGCATGGGAGAAATGCATATATAAATAATCATGCATTGCATGTTCATGAAATATTTCAGCTGGAGAGAATACTTATCTTTTATTTTGGTGATCCACCTACAGACGTGATGGCTAAGGGAGATGACATCGCTAAACAACTAGCCGACCGGGCTAAGGCAAGAATCGAGGTAGAACGGGATGCTAAGGAAGAGAGGAAATCGAAAAAGAGAAAGTTCATGCCTTCTTTAGAAGCTCAAGCTTCTGATCCCTCTACAAGCGCTCCCATTTGTCATCCCCCTCAGACCCTTCCTGTATTCGCTGCTGCTCATCCTTTGTTAGAGGGTTAGTGCCTTTTTCGGCGTTTCCTTTTAAGGGATGAAACTGATTCGGAGGAAGACCAGCCAGTTCTACCTCGGAGGGGATCATCTAAAGAAAACACGGCCCCAATAGATGAAGCTGCTCAAAAGAGGACCGAGGAGGCAGCCAGGAAAAAAACTGCTGACCTAGTAGCCGTGGTGGATGCGAGGATTACCGTAAAAGGCAAAGAACCCCTTCGAGACGAGTCCACTCGGAGTGCCACCCAAAAAATCTCTGAGAGGCAGGCCACATCACTAGAAGAGATATTGAAAAATCAATTTAGCGACGACTGGCCTGTTAATAACAAGGCGTTATCAAGCTTTTTATGTCGGGTATGCTTCAAGAGAGTGACTTTAAGGCAATGGGGGATCCCACCACACTTGTCCGAGAGTGCAGCCTTTTTCAGCAGCAAAGTCTAGAGGTATTTTTCAAAATTTTTGCTCTAAATGATCTTGCCTTGCTCTTTCTTCTATCAGTTGCCTTCTTGGTTAATTGACCCTTATTTTTCCCTTTTTATTTTTCAGTTAATAAAGAGGGGTTTGCGTTTGCACAGCATGGCTGCTCTCTGCCGAAGGAAATGGGAAGATGTAGATCAGATCAGGAGAGAGGTACAAGCTAAATATGATACAGCTAGGAAGGATTCTCTGCTCGCTCAGTTAAAGGTTGACAAACTAAAGAAGGAGGTCATTCATCTTTTTCAAGATTTGAAAGCTCTACAGAGAGAGGTCGACCATCTTAAAGGGGGCGTATCCCGTCTAACTACCAAAAATGCCTTAGGCCAGAAATTTAAAGAAGAGGCTGCCAGATTGAGGGGGGAGTACACGCATCTGTCTGTCGAGTGTTCAAAGGCCAGCGATGAGCTTGACCTTCTGCGCGATGAGTGAGATTCACTACAAGCCGCCTTAACAAAAAAAGAGATGACATGGGGTAAAAAGCTTGAGGGTGAGCTTGCCACCCAAAGAGAAGAGCTTATAGACCAATTGGGAGAGGCCCAATGGCATTTATTGACTTGGTTGATTTATACAGCCGAGCAGTACTTTCTTGAGGCTAACCATAGCTGGATGGAGGACCTAGGGATTTTGCCCGATCCTCCTTCCAGCGATAATAAAGAGGAAGCTCTCCAAAATCCTGCATCATCTCTGGCTTTCCCTGAAGCACCGATGGAGCAAGAATCAGTTGTTTTGACATCAACAGATCCTATTTCTGTAGTAGCCTCAGAGTCTTCTCGGCCTTTAGCCGATATGGATGTGCCCCCTACAGCTATAGAGATTGTAGATATAGAGTTTTAGGTTTTCTTTGTAATGGTTTTTTTCCTTTGCTTTATGACTTGTAAGAATTTCTTTTTATATGAAATTTGATTCATCAAAGAATTTTTCTTTCGATTGCACTTGCATACTACAATTCTTATTGGAGGTAATTTATCATAAAAATTAGCTAAGGAGAACAAATTGTATCAACCATGGAGAATGTATGAAACTAGATAAATATAAAATCAATTATGGAGAGTATTCAAGATTAACTAAGGAAAATACTTCCTGAATTATAAGATACTTTTCAAGCATTATAGTGTACAACTCTTAAGATCGACGATCGCTTTATCCGATCGGATCTAGAAGATAAACCTTTCATTCAAGTTGTGAGTTGTGACATAGATTTACGGCGTTAAGTGTAATAGGTAACTTTTCAGTCTTTGTAGGAGATCGATTATTTGTGGGAGAGTCCTGAATAGGAATGTCCTTTCAATTGTTTACCTCGCATCTTAGGTTCGGGACGACATTAAACCTAGCGAATGAGTTGATGAAGATTAAACAAATGCGCCTCACATCTTGGGCTTGGAATGAACGGCGAGCCTAGCAAAGAAATTTGTTTTGTACGTAAATGGATTTCAACTTTCGTATCTTCTGCTACGTCGAGCCTAGCGAACAAGTTGTACCATCATTGATTCACCGATTGGGATGTAACACCAATCAAAATTAAGCTTTCAATCTTAGGGTGACTGAAATAAAGTAATCGATTTGGTCCGTGTTTTGGCAGTTGGAACAATACCTAACCGATCGATCTATGCCTTTAGCGGTCCTATGAAGATTTTCTATTTCAAGATATTTTTGGCCAAATGTCCAGAAGATTTGGCAATTTTGTATTTAATTGTGGACTTTCGCATTTTGGGTTTGGGATAGACATCGAACCTAGCGAATGAGTCAATGGAAATTAAGTGGAGGTGTCTTGCATTTTTGGTTCAAAAATTACATCGAACCTAGCAGGCGAACTTGTGATAGAGAAAAGCTTTCACATTTTGGACTCGAGATGAACATCGAGCCTAGTGAATGAGTTTTACTAAGTTTGTTGCATCGATTGGGATGGAGCATCAATCGAAATTAAGTTTTATGGAGATCATATCCACTTGGGAATTTTAGTGAGGATCATTGATCGGAGTGTTCATCGGTCAAGATTGATTACTTTGATTGAAATTTTCATCAATTCGGAATTCCAGAAAGTCGGTCTATGTTAGAGTGGTGAAATTTCTTCTGATCGATCAGGAAAAGGTCTACAGGCGTTAGGGCCCTCATCTCAAACTCCCGATGGTAGGAGATTTCTTTTTGTTCTGTACTGAGGAAATTGAATTATAGTGACCGATCGCGAGACGAGGTCTACAGGCGTTAGGGCCCTCATCTCATGCTCCCGATGACAAGATTATCCGATCCAAAGGTGTTTGCTAGAGAAGGAGTTAATATATTTGATTAATGATGAGCAGCAAGTTTGGGCACGTACCTATTTTTAGGCTATTTTTTATTTCGTGAAGACATTCATTTTATGCACATCAAGGTGTTATTTGCTTTCACACGTTGCTTAGGCTATACTTTCATTATTGCTGAACTTTTAAAAACTTAAAGATAAATCTTAGATAGTAATCAGATAAATCTTAATTCTATGATTATTATATGAGACTCAAAGATCATGAAATTTAGTACAATAAATTTGAGGGGGACTCAAATCATAACAATTGCACCTGATTTTGTTGTTATTCGATGGCCCTTACAAAATGGCCTGTGTTGGTCCATCATTTGTGTTGGTCATCATTATATAACCCGATCGTCTCTTTCCCATTGTTGGACCGCTTACAGGAGCTTTCTTGCTCATTGGTTTGAGTGCCCGACAGCTTTGTGTAACTCACGGCCTTTGTCACAGCCTCCATTGTTTCTCATCTTGTTTAGATATTTTGGGCCGATTAGCTTTCCTACATTTTTTCTTAGTGCCCATCAATGTTTGGGCGGGACTGGCATTGAGTGGACTGGAAGTCCTAGCCAGCAGATTATTGTAGCGATCGAATTTACTCCGCTCGGTCTCTTTTCTCTTTTCCATAATCCCTGAAGAAATTGACCTGTTAAGAATCCTCTCCAACCGATCGGATGGGGAGGTTCTATTGAAGGGTCGACTGTCTGGATATTGCAATATATCCATGACATTGGTCTTCCTTATTTTTTTGGATCTTAGAGCATCATCCAATTGGATGTGTTGTCTAGCCCTATCCATCAGGTTGGAGAAGCTAATCGGTGGCCTTGTTGTCAATGATTCAAAAAGTGGATGATCCGCAATGCCTCTTGCCAAAGCATTTGATGGCAATTCCACTCTCAAACCCCTTACTCTCGACATTGTGGCCTAGAAGCGATCGATGTAATCTCTGAGACTTTCATCGACTCTTTGATAGAGGCTGCATAGGTCATGACTGACTTTGGTACATGTATTTGCACAGTGAATCGCATAGTGAACAACTATTTGAGTTGTCTAAAGGAGGCGATTGATTCATGAGGGAGTTTGAGGAACCATTTCAAAGTATCTCCTTCTAGGGTGGTGGGGAAGACTCTGCAAGCAATCCTTTCATTGTAGGTGTAGACATATCTTTAGTCAAATATTCTGCGAGGTGAGTAGTGGGATCAGTTTTACCTATATACCTTTTCATCACTACTTCTCTCCACCTGGGGGATAGTTCAAATTTCGTTATCTCCCTACAAAATAGGGAGGCGGTGCTGTTGCAAGTGTTCTCTTTAAACCTCCTTTTCTTTGGCTCTGTCAAGCCAAACTATTTAAGTTTTTGTTTAAACCATTTGTCCTCCCTACTTATCGCCATAGAAGTGAACTCTTCTTTTGTTCTTTGGAAGCAATTGCAATTGGGCGCAAGCATGAAGGATGGATCATCGCCAAAGGATGGGACGGATGATCCACTGAGGATGTAAGAAGCATCTCTACTCGAGGACATTATCACCTTTACTATTTAGACATTTTGGGCCTTTATCGCGGCCTCCATTGTTTCTCATCTTGTTTAGACATTTTGGGCCGGTTAGATTTCCTGCATTTTTTCTTGGTGCCCATCAATGTTTGGGCGGGACCGACATTAAGTGGAGTGGAAATCCCAGCCAGCCGATTATTGTAGCGATCGAATTTACTCCGCTCGATCTCTTTTCTCCTTTCCATAATCCCTGAGGAGATTGACCTGTTAAGAATCCTCTCCAACCGATCAGATGGGGAAGTTCTATTGAAAGGCCGACCATCTAGATATTGCAATCCGTCCATGACATTGGTCTTCTTTATTTTGTTGGATCTGAGAGCATCATCCACTGGATGTGCTATCTGGTCCTATCCATCAGGTCAAAAAAGCTAATCGGTGGCCTTGTTATCAATGATTCAAAAGTGGACGATCCGCGATGCCTCTTGCCAAAGCAGTTGATGCTAATTCCATGCTCAAACCCTTTACTTCCGACATTGTGGCCTGAAAGTGATCGATGTAATCTCTGAGACTTTTATCGGCTCTTTGATAGAGGCTGCATAGGTCACTAACTGACTTTGGTGCGGGTGTTTGCATAGTGAAACGCATGGTGAACAACTCTTTGAGTTGCCTGAAGGAGGTAATTGATTCTTGAGGGAGTCCGAGGAACCATTTCAAAGCATTTTCTCCTAGGGTGGTGGGAAAGAATCTGCAGGCAATCTTTTCATCGTAGGTGTAGACCTGTACTTTAGTCAAATATTTCGCGAGATGAGTAGTGGGATCAGTTTTATCTGTATACCTTTTCATCACTACGTCTCTCCACCTGGGAGGTAGTTCGGATTCCATTATCTTCCTGCAGATTAGGGAGGCGATGTTGATGCAAGTGTTCCCCTCTAACGTTCCTTTCTTTGGCTCTGTCAAGCCAAACTGTTTAAGTTTTTGTTTAAACCATTCGTCCTCCCTGCTCATCGCCATAGAAGTGAACTATTCTTTTATTCTTTGGAAGCAACTGCGATTGGGCGCACACATGAAGGATGGATCATCGGCAAAGGATGGGACGGATGATCCACTGGAGATGTAAGGAGCATCTCTGCTCCAGGACATTATCTGCTTTCCCTTATCGTATCTGTTTGTGATTCTGGCACCCGCTCTTCTACCATCATGAGCACTTGGCTCGTTGATGGAAATCCCCTTGCTCCTCCTTCTTCCGAAGTCTTCGGCCACTAAATCCATTTCATGACCTCTTTCGAAAGTTTTGGGCATTTTACCCCTTTCCAGAGTTTGGACTATGCTTTTAGTAAGGTCACTAAGAATGGCACGCATATCTCTGATGGTAACAGGAGCGTCCTTCAGCTGTCGCATGACCACGTCATCGAGATCTGGGTGGGGGCTACCCCTGGCAAGCGATCTAAAAGATCTCTCTCTAATCCCTAAGGGCTTAGATATATCTTGACCATTGTGATTATGTTCTCTAGGAGCTATGTGCTCACTGGATCTTGAATCTGTCATGACTCTCAATGAAAGCACCAAATGATAAAGCCATTTTTGTCTTTATCTGTAAGAAGGAGAGTCGGCAGCTGGCGATCCAGTCGGATGAAGGAACCTGAAAGAAGGAGTTCCTGATCGGACTGCACTTTAGCACTCTGAAGCTTAAGTTAGTAGCTTTTAGAGAAAGAGTGCTTAAAGAGAGAGAGTCTTAGATATTCAATACCTGGAGCCATCGTATTTTTAGGCTATTTATAGGAGTTCTTTGGGAGGGGTACTTGAGTACCTTGGGGCGTGATAACTGGCATTAGAGTAGGTGTGTGGCTATGTGACAAGGAGCAGGTGGAAGGTATGGGCACTTGCATGTATCAGTGGACTAGATAGGATAGGACGTCCCATCAGTCCGATTAGACGCCGTGCATTTATATCTTGTCTTCCAGCTCATGCTTTGTCCTTTTTATTGATGGGCTTTGGGCCCTGCTGAGTGTTGTTGGATCGACATGATTGGGCCTTGAAGATATTTTTTCCGTAATTATCACGTATAGTATCCCAGATATATATTTCAATATTGTTAGCAACAAATCTATTCAGAATTCGACTTGATTTTAATTTCCACTTTAACCCATTTAACAAAACCAATAGGTACCCAAGTGGAAAAAAGGTTTTTGAAGTCGAGGATTGCACCTGACTTTGTCTCACTTACAAACTGGATGGGTATCACATCTCAGCGATTATTGGTGGCTAGAGCCTCATTAGAGAAGATCTATTACTACAGGAATGAAGCTCAAACCATCAGAGATCTTCTATCTCCGATCTATTTATCTCCAATGAGTGAGGATAATTAGTGGGTGTAGGTTCAAGCCACTGATCACTAGGATTCCGAACTGATGGTGATGCTCATGTCGCTTCTGACAACGGAAGTGGCTCAGCTGGTGCAGCAGTTGTTATGCCAGCCTTGGCTAGTCAGAGTTGCATTGGCTGGTCGCGACTACTCCCCTCCGCTGGGATCTCCCAGTGTGCGATGTGAAGCAAAAAATTGAGGGATTTTTTTCTTTTTTTTATCCATATGTCAGACTTTAATTTGCTTGTCCCTGTGAGGGCATCGGTGCCGTTGATGCAGAGAATTGCAATGAGAATGGATGAAGGTATATTACATGCTACCACACCAATAATTTTCAATCCAAACTTAATACCTACAAAAAAAAATAGTAAAAGATATGTGAAAATTTAAAGATGTTCTGACTGTTAAGTCAATTTTTTACAATAAAAAAATATAAAAAATAAAAAATTGCGTAAAAATAGAAAAAATTATACCTGAATAAATAACTGATTTAGCTATTTATAGAGTTAACAATTTGCACTACAAGAAAATATTTAATTAGCAACGAAAATTGTTGATTTTCAGTTGTTAATCAAAATTAACAACAAAAATTAAAAACGAAAAGAGTTGTCGCATATTTGACAATAGCTAATTTTTAACGATGGAAATAATTTTCGTTGCTAAATTTAACAAAGGAAAAAGATTTACATAGCTATTTTTAACTCTAAATAGCATAAAATTTTATATCAAATTAAATTATTTGCAGTGTTGTATACAATTATAATTCTAAATAGCATAAGTTTTATATCAAATAAAATTAGTTTGTTATCAGGTACAGGTGCTAAAACACTTATTGTAATCACACTCCGAAAATTGAAATATATATATATATATATATATATATATATATATATATATATTGCAACGCACCATTAATCAAAATGAAGTGGTTATTTGACAAGTCATTAGCTAATTTTAACCAACTGATTTAAGTTTTTTTAAGTTTAATAAAATTGAAACTAAGGCTTTGGACTAAAAAAATTATCTTGTGAACCAAGTTTGATTTGATCTGACTCATTTAATTCGTAAAATTATTCAATTCAATCCAATTTAATTTATATAATCCAATTAATTTATAGCTTATTTATAATTTTATAATTTTTTATATAAAGTGAATATAGAAACAATTATCTTTGTAGGTCATATATTTATAACTTTTTATTTTTATGATTTTTTTTAACAATAACATTATTATAAAACTTGACATTCTTATTGCTCAATCCGTTTAATAATAACTTATTTAAACCACTAATGGATTTATTTATAACCCGATATATCTATAACTTAAAATATTTAAGGTTTAACAATGATAAAGATTTAAGGAATTTTTACGCATTTATACTTAGCGAAAGAAAAAAAACCACTTTTTCCACTCTTTCAAATATTCAATGTTTTAAATTTTATCTTTCATTTATACAACTTTTATTTTACAATTATACAACTTTCCTTAATTTTTTAAAGAAAATATTTCTTACACCTTTTGTATTCAGGACATTTTTTTTTTATTGATGTGTTTAAAATAAGTATTTACAAAAATGGGATCTGTCAGAAAAAATTAAAGAAATGGGATGTTTTTTTGAAATCGCTGCCAGCTGGAGCGATTTTGTTAGAAAAGTTGTCTTGGGTGGGGCCGATTTTGGCTCTGAAACCGCTGATTGCTGCAACGATTTTAGAGCCTGAAACCGCTACACCTGACAGCGATTTCAGACTCTGAAATCGCTACAGTAGTTAGCGATTTCAGGCTGAAACCGGCTCCCTCCCATCATTCTCCAATTGAAAAAATTTTTTCTCCCCGCCTATATAAATGTTGCTCCGATCGCTTTCATTTGCAGATTAAGAAATTCTCTTCTTTACCTTTATGTGAAATTCTTGTCATATATTTGATAATTTATGAAGATAATATCTCTTTTTCGGGTCAATAATATATTTTCAACATTATTCTGAAAGGTAAATACAATTTAATAGATTTTGATATGTAATTGTATATATTTAATTTTAGGTTGCTTATATAATAATGTTGAATTTATTAACTATAATGCAGAATTAAATTCAGAAATTGAAGTAACAAGTTACGAAAATCGTAGCTGTACTCTTAAAATAAGGTAGGCTAATAAATTAAATATATTTATTTTTTATAATGTATATATAGAAAATTATTAGATAAATTATGAATATGTGTTATTATTATTATTATTATTATTATTATTATTATTATTATTATTATTATTATTATTATTCTCTGTTGTTAATATTATATATATTTTGTTAGTTAGTATTATTAATGTTATTATTATTAATATTATTGTAGTTATTAATTTTGTTGTTGTTGTTGTTGTTGTTATTATTAAATAGTGTTATTAGGTTAGTCTATTTATATAATAATATATTTGAAATTATTAAAAATGTTATTGAAATTGTATAGATTTGAATCGTTATAACCGTAAATAAGCATAAATAAATATAATAATAGAAATTATATTTTATTTATACAAACGTAAAATTAAATTGCCGATTATTATTATTATTATTAGTAGTAGTGTTATAACAATTATTATTATTATTATCATTGTTGTTTTTATTATTAATTATTATTTGTTAGTTAATATTATTATTGTTATTCATGTTATTTTTATTATTACTATAGTTATTAATTTTCTTATTGTTCTTAAATTTATTATTATTATTATTATTATTATTATTATTGTTGTTGTTGTTGTTGTTGTTGTTGTTGTTGTTGTTGTTGTTTTTATTATTATATAAATTTTGTCATACAATATTATTTTTGTTATTATCATAATTATTATTATTACTATAGTTATTAATTTTTCTTCTTCTTCTTCTTCTTCTTCTTCTTCTTATTATTATTATTATTATTATTATTATTATTATTATTATTATTATTATTATTATTATTATTTAATAATATATTATAATATTGTATTACCTGTAGGTAATTGAAAGATATCGGCATATACTAACTTTATATGCACAAGGAAGGGAAAATAAGTGTTGGACCATCAGATTTTCAATATGACGTATCTGGTCCGAATGTCATTACAAGGAGGATGAGAGTTAAAAATAAGCTGACTATTTCGAAATTGATCTATAAAATTCACCTAAAATTGGATTTAGGTATCAACGACTTAATTGCCAGAATTATTTATAAGAGCCCAATGTACAATTGAGGATCGTTATGTTGGACGTCGGTTGATTTGGCAGATGATGATGACATAAATTCAATTTATGATAATTTAAGGAGATATGATGATTACAACTTGGTGGAATTAATTATTATACTTGGTGAGGGGGTGCAGGAGCTAGTCGATCAACATATGAACATGGATATCAATTTACAAATCAATTAACAAGTGAGGCATTGCAAAGAAAAAACTTTGAGGCAAGTCATCATCAATTACTTAATGAAATTCTGCCTAGTCAATCTACACAGGCTATCAGTCGTCAAGATATTGAAATATTCTCTCAATATAATTTAGTCGGAGATGCAATACAAAATTTAGATAAAAGTGCACAAGATAGACACCGAGGTGATGATCTTTTCAGTCATCGCAGACAGTCTGTAAGTCGACAAAATGGTAATTTAATTAGGACGCATGCTAGTATAACTTCAGAAGAAGGTTAATTACGGCGATCAGTTAGTCAGGTGCCTACTAGAAGAATGTGTCAACCCAGGTGGTCAATTACTCGAAGGGTGGGTGATTTTTTTAGTAAATCACTTTTTGAAAATAGATGGAAAAGTCATTCAACCGAGAAAAATTTTGTTCAAATAAGTGGTGCAGAGCGAGGTCATGTTACACAGCTCGATAGTCAACCTAGGCATTCTATTTCTCAAATCCTAGATGTCAGTCATTGGCGTTTTATTTTACATGTACCTGTTGATAGTCAACATCGTACCAGTTCGTTTGTTCATGATAACAGTCAACGCCATTCTATATCCCATATTTTTTATATCAATCAACAGCCTTATGTTCACTAGGTTATAGATGAATCTCCTAGTTAGCAATGACAGTCTTTTAGTAGGAGAGATGCTAATTTACTGTGTGGCAACATTTTTGGCAATACTCAAAATACGGATGCAGATGGTGGAAATGAATCGTTAATTCATTTGGGAGATGATGATGATGATATTAAAGATGTTTTAATGTATAATGATTATATCTCACCCAACGATGATGTAGCGGTAGAAACTGTTAACATGCAAACGGACAGCGATGGCAAGAAACTATCAATATGCAAACGATCATCGATGGGATTTATGCAGTCTCAGGAACAGGCTGCTTGGAATAATCAATTAACCGTCTATCAAATGCACCAACAACATCCAATATACTATCCGCTACCATACAGATATCAAATTCTACAATAGATGATGAATCTATATCAATGTGCTTGATTCGTTCAGCGTGATCAGTCTACATACAAAAAAAATTAATTTTTTTATTATTTTTTAATATTATTATTCAAATATATAAAAAATTATATTAAATCATACCGATGTATCGATGGATTCTCCAATCGGGGTTATCCACCATCTCGTGCGTGATGTAAATCACTACATATATTGTAACCTTTGATGTAAGAGGGCACGAAGAGGAGGACCCATAATGCAACGAGTATGCCGATTATTTCACTCATAAATAAAATTAGAAAATTTCTTGGGTCAATTATGATCAGTATGCCCCCTTAAATCAATCGAGTGCACATTATCATTATATTGGGCTGGCTATCGGATCGTTTGGTCTATTCCAAATTATCTTAGACATCGATCGAGATGGTGCCACTCAATAATATTAAAACATACAAGTGGCATAATTGATGTCCAAATACCATTTTTATTTGTACAAAATTGTGGTAATAAGTGTAGCACTAACTTGTATGGCTTCCATTCCATCTATAAAAAAAATTATTTCATACATAATATTATAAGAATTTTTTAAAATCAGATTATAAAATTTAATAAAAATTAATTATTATACACAAACCTGATTGTCATGCTGTAAGTTAAAATCTAGACGGCACTCAAAAATGTCTTTACTATTATTTTTGCTGAGATTCAATTGTGATCTCCACCTGATAAAAATTGTAGAATCCATAATACACTTTTAATAAGAAAAAAATAAGAAAACTAAAATAAAATTATGTTCATATTTAGTTCATAAACATAGAATAAAATTTACCTGTACCCATAAGGCATTGACTGATGAAGAATATGATGGTGGACAAATAGGGGCCAAATATGAGGCAGCCTTTCCCCAATCCACATTTGTAACAATTGAAGATAGCCCCCAATTGAATTTGTATTCGGTTTCGTAGCACGGCATAGCTCTCTATACAACCATGAGAGGATTGCAGAACCCCAACTATACTCACCAGCAATTTGTAAATTCTCTAATAAGGGGAGTCACATCAAATATATACGATTATTTGACTGTCCCGAACATAATAACCCACCTATATAATGAAGAATCCATGCTCGAGTAAAACATTATATTTGGTACTCATATGCATCAGCATGCATCAAATTAAAATGTCTGGACAACCATGCCAATTTAATAGTGTTTTCTCTTAAATAATTTTTATCTGAAATATGACCCAATAGATGGATACAAAGCTCATGCCAATTATGGTCTAAATTCCCGATCACAGCACATCCTTCAATGGATAATCTGGTAAGTACAGCAATATCCTGAAGAGTTATTGTGGCTTCACCCACAGAAAGAGGAAATATATGTGTCTCACGTCGTCACCTCTAAACAAGTGCTGTTATTAATTCAGCATTAACATTTATACTCCCAATTTGTGAAATTTCATAAATCCCGTTAATCGTAAATATGAAATAATTCGATTGTTAATATTCCTATAATGACTGCCCATGCTGGCCCTACGTGTTGGCAACACTTCATATTGAACCTAAAAAAAATAAAACTATCAGTAATTTATCCACAATAACATACGTTAATTTAAATCAGTTAAAACTACAAAAAATATTTACCGTTTCATTCCAAACGACATCCACTTGATATCTGCGCTGTAGAATCAGGACAACATCCTCGATCGATCCGGGATTAATATGTTGTTGACTTCCAAATTGTTGCATTTTTATATTAACCTAGATGATAATATACTAATAAATGTTATATCTTTATTGGATAAGTATTCGTTATAAATAACAATTTATATGTCTATATAACTATTATTTCGTATATTAATACTATTTAAATAATATAATTTCAGATAAAATAATCGAAATGCACGCCTCTTATAAATTAATTGACAAAAATATTTTATTTTCTAAATATAAATATAATAATTTAATATTTAAACTTAATACAGTTAATACATTCTTTCTATCCGCATCGATAATATTAATTAAAAAATACAGCTGCAAATTTAAATTTAATATAGATAATACATTTCAATCTATTATTACAACATATTTACATTTCAGAGTTATGAAATTACTTGCCTTTTTCATATATCATGAAATTACCGTATATATAATACTTGTCCACAATAAAATAAAAACATTAATAATATATTTAAATTTTTTTACTGTAACTAATTATTAACCATAACAATTTATTTATTTACTTTTAATTTTTACCCTAACAAAATTCACTAAAATTACAATTTAGTTAATTTAATACTTTTCGCTCTTAATTTATTAACAAATGTGTAAATAAATTGACAGACATTTATTTAAAAAAATAAAACACACTTAAATAAATAAATAAATACATATCAAAATTTGCACACTCAACATCATATATTACTACTTCTAATAATACATTAATTATTATTATATTTGATTTAAGAGATATTAATATGTCATTTATAATTATTTTTTAGATCAAACATAAAATACCAACATTATAAAAATATGTAGTAAAATATTAAAGAATTATTAATTTACTAATACCACATAATTATACCAACATTAATACTTACTATATCTAATTATTAATTATAACAGTTATTTTATTCACTTCTAATTTTTACCCTAACAAAATTCACTAACACTACAATTAAATTAAATTGTTACATTATACACAATATCATATTTAAATTTTAAAGTTATGAAATTTTTTACCTAACAAGCAAAAATATCTTAATTAACATTTAAATTTTTTTATTGCATCTAATCTAACAAAAAATAATCCATTATATATTATAAGACAATACCAAAATAACTGAAAAAAATAATTGAAACCTAACTTACCTTACAATTGAAGGTTGGAGCAGAAACAAGGGGAGCACAAATGGTTTTCCAGATGAAATGGGGATGGAAGCTTAATAAATAAGGCATTTACCCTTCTCAAATACCCCAAATTATTCATTTTTACGGGCCTAATATGGACTTGACAAATCATTTGAACTTTTTCAAAAGTTTTGCTGGTGCATATGGACCGAGGGGAAAAGATTCTGTACGTTTAAAATCACTTCAGACTGTAAAGATTTTAGATGGGCAGAATCTGTCTCCCCACGTGCTTCCATGCGCTATGACATCTTCTAATAAAATCACTTCAGCTGGTAGCGATTTCAAATCATAATTTCATTTTTGTAATTTTTTTTCTGATAAATCTTATTTTTATAAATAATTATTTTAAACACGTTAATAAAAAATATTCCTTTTTATTCTTCTCTTTTTTTTTTTTTAAACAAGAAAATATAAATTCTTCTTTCTTGATTAAAATTTCACCGAACCCATGTGAGCTAACCCTGATGTACTGTACTGCACCTGGCGGTGACCTTTAATGGGTACTGACTTTGGGCTTGTGAATCCGGAAGGTGTTTTCGATTTGGCAGTGAATCATATGCTTTTGCTTCCTTTGCTGTCCTATAGCATCCAAAATTCTCCTCGCAACCAACAACGGCATGTGACTTCACTGACATTTATTTTATGCTTTGATCTCAGCCACAAGTCTTATCAATTGACCAAAATGAACAGTGCAATAGACTAATGATCTCTCATTTTAGCTGTGGCTGTGTATATATATATGGGTTATGTATCATACAACAGATGTTACTGAAATCCTTTTATACTAAAATTAAGAATTAAGATGAAGACTCAACCCTTGTCCGACTTCCATCACTGGATATCAACTCTTGCATTATCCTTTCTTCTCTTAAGTCTGAATGGTACTTTATTTACTCTTTTTTGTTATTATTGCTATTAGTTTTCCTTACTACAGGTTCAGTTCCTCCAATTTGCAATTTTTTTTTTCTTTTCTACTCAAGTTTTCTATCTTCTATGATTTTTTCACCATTTAGCCTCCAAAAGTAAAATTATGTTCTACTTAGTCCAATTTTTTACTAATGTTGCAATCAAATGTTGATTTTGGGTAATGACATTTCAAGTCAATTTTACATTAGTTTCATGTCAACTAGGTTAAGGCCAAGTACCGTTCAATCAAATATGATCAATACATATTGATTGTATTGATCATTAAATCGGACAATGCATATCGAATCAACACTTGTAAGAACAGCATTCGGAAAAAAAATTGAATATAAAAAGCTAATCAGAAAAGAATAATAATTATTTTTTCAAAATAGATTGTAATGATGAATATTTTTTTTTGTAAATAAACAGTGGTTACAGAGGTGAGCACAAAGTGTTCAGATAATCAGAATGCACCAACGGTGGAGCAGAGAGAAGTGGGAAATGGAAAGATTCCAAAATATAAAGTGGAAGTGCAGAATAAGTGTCCAATGTGTCCAGTTATTAACATTCACTTGAAATGTGGAAGCTTTCCCCAGTCACTGGTTAATCCAGAGTTATTTAAAGTCTTAGCTTTTGATGACTGTGTAATTAATGGAGGTTTGCCATTGGCCCCTCTCCATTCTTTTTCTTTCAATTACACCCATCCTCACATCTTTGCTTTTCATCCTTCCAAATGGGAATTCCAGTGCGAGTGATTTTTATATGTACCTCTGTTTCTTTTTCTCAAAAAAAAAAAAAGAGTTCCTGTTCGAGGAAATTGTCAAAGTTATATCATCTAATGTTGATTTTATTTGTTGAAAGCTAAGCTACGCTCTCTTAAACTGAGGAAGAGAATGATTTATTCATTAATTATATGATTTAGATGCAACGGATGATTATGAGAGAGGCTCGTAAGCTAAATTCTCCATCATGCTCCTCGGGATGAAAGGATGAATGTTAGCATGCTAGTAATTCTTATCCATGCTTTATTATGTGTCATTATTCTACAGATAACCAAACTAACAAGTCAACAGGGAAGAGTTTAACATTCTATCAAATTCAAAAAGGCTACTTCATACGCTAAGAGGTAGACATTTACAAATCATGGTAAAGCTAAGCGACATTGTTCAGCTGGAGAAATACATGTCCTACATAATTAACAAAATTCCAGTAGAACTGACTATTTGTAGTTACTAGACAACCTAAGCCATATCAATTAATGGCTATGTACAGTTAAACTTCTCCTTCACTCCTATATATTTCCAAATTCACAATGGGAAGAAAATAATAACCCATAGTGAATGTAAGTAATGGATATGTTATCCCCCATCAGCAATAAATTTTGTGACTTTTCATTTCTACAAGGATTTTCTATATCGCAGTTTTGATAATTGCTATTCTTGTGTTGGTCCAGCATTTCAGTAAAATAACATATGCAGCAGTGTAGCTAGTGACAAGATTATACCCGACTGTACATTCAAACTGCAAGCAGAATTAATAGAGTGGGAACCTACTAAATGAACTGTTCCAGTTCGTTCATCCTGCACTTTGATGCTTGACGAGCCTGAATTAAACATAGAATAGTCAGCACAAATGAAATTAGATATATAAAATCACGTCTAAATCAATAATGATTTTCACAAGGCCAATTCACACCAAATCAAGATGTAAAAGTAGGTTCTAAATTTTTGAGGATTTAAAACCACATTGCTAAATAAACATAATCCTTTTATCTTTTAGAGAAGTTCAGCAAAGATGTGGGACTATAGTTATCAAAGGAAAAAGGTGCATCAAGGCACACTGAGCTCTTGAGGCCTAAGGCAATGGCCAGACACAATGTATGCACCTTACCAAAACATAAAACTAGTGAACTCCATAGTACAAGACAATTAAGCTGGGGTATTAGACCAGTAATATTCACAGCAAAACATATGCATAATCTCAGCATTAATGTTTTCATCAACCAGAATAAAAAATAAAATGAAGATACTGGAGAGGCTCAAAACAGAAACTTAATAGCAATATTCCCTAAAGCAATCTTCATAGTACCAACAACCATCAAGCTACCAATTCATCAAACTAAAATTGATAACTTCACAATTAAATGGGTGACCCCAATGAAGCTTCATTGTGAAATTAACTCTTGAATTGAAATAGCTCATAACCAGTTGAACATGATAGAACTAAACAAATGGACTTTGACAGACATCTCACAAAGATGAAGCTTGAAAAATAATTGATTTGCACTACCTACATGTCTACAAAGGGCCAATTAGCAAACATTTCAAATAAAGGGTTGACAAGTTCAACATTTCCAAGGTTCTGAGCAAGCTAACAATGGAGAATATCTATCCCCATATTGAGGGGGAAGGAGTGCCAGAAATCCAGGATTAATTGATTGAAATCCTATGATTTCCACATATAGCAGTAATTGAGCAACTAGAAACAAATTTATATTTTTAATTACAGGAGGTTAGCTGCAAATTAGTAGATAATAGTCTCCAAATCTCAGAATGCAAAGTGTCATACATTCCTAAAATAGCAAGGTAATCATGTTTGATGTTGTAGTCAAGAGAAATATGCATATATGCTGTTATGTAAATTCACCATGAGGTTTAGGGTTTCATAGGAAGAAATAAAAAAGGAATTAGTATCTTCTCCTATTGAGGAAAGGAACTGTTAGCACTATTATACTATGAAACAACATGCTTCTCAAAGCTCGCAAGGTATCAAAGCTAGCCCTGGAGTACATTGCATCTAGTCACCCTTGTGACCGACTTTCAGTGTCTAGGCACCCTGTGAGTGACTTTCAATGTCTAGGTCACCCAGTGAGTAATGTTCAGTATCCAGATATCACCTTAGTGATTGATGTTCAGTATCTAGGTCAACTGTCAGTGAAGTTCAGTTATATAAAATTCTGAAAATCATGCCTTAAACCCCCTTTTTTTCCAATTTCAAGCATATTCACTCGCACAGAATTCAACCACAACTTAACTACTTTTTGCTGTTTCATTGGTTTTGTTGAAGCTTTTGGATAATCCTCTCTTGCAGTCATCATATCTTCATGTGAACTTTAAGCATTTTTATTCTAGCATATTAGTTCTGGCCAAAAAAAAAAAAATAGAACAGGGATATTTTGCATAACCACTGCAAGTGGCAAAAGACCACCATCACTAGAGAGCCAGTGGTGGTGATTGGGTGGGGAACCCTGGTCAGGGGGACGGTTGGTTGCTGTTGTAACAGAGGAAATTACACAGACACCCCCTGGTGAGGGGGGCCAGTTGGTTGCTGTTGTATCAGAGGAAATTACACACACATACATACATACACGTATGCAAATTCCTACTGGATCCAGGATTTGGCCAGGTTGCAAGAACTAGATTAAAAGTGCATGAAGTCTTTGTTCCAATTCTTTCTATTGACATTTACCGTTGTAATTAGATAACACACCTTTCCCTTTAACCAAAACAGGTACATGTATATGTATGTAAATTGGATTTCATACAAAGTTAGGAACTATTTCTTTCCCTTTTTAGGAAAGGACTTGGAATTTTGTATAGATAGCACTATTGTAAGATGAATAAACAAGTCAACTTTTTTGCAAAATTACATTCAGTAAGATAGAATTCCAGAATTTTCTCCAAAATAAGTTTCTTTTTATCAAACATGAAGGAATGCCAAAATTAACACAAACAAGGTTCAGATGTCTTCTCTACGGATTCAATTGCAAGCAAGCATTGCTCCAAAGAGGAATGAAAGATAGCAACAAAACCAATTCAAAAAGCATGAAGTAGAAATAACTTAAGACTTACAGTTGTACTCAGTCCATCCAATGGCCTGATTTTCAAGATCATATAGAACTAGCTTATTCGAAAGTACCAAATCTGCATGGAAAAATATTATACAAATGAAAATCAGAAATAATTCAGGAATCTGTAAAATCAGTTTGGAGGGCTAGAACCTATACTGATTTTAGGTGGAACAGGTGCACTTAAATTCTAAAACCTAAATAAACAACAGAACAATTGTTAATTTTACAGAAAATACAGATTATGCATTAAAGGGACATTTATAAATTTCAAAAAAGCATAACATTAGCATTTGCAGATTTTAATTATACCTCCCAGAAGAGTCATGTTCCTTCTATCCCTTGATTGCATTCCACTGTTTTGCCATCCAATACACCACAAACCTTCCTGCAAAGATCTAAATTAGCAAACCATCTCATTACTGGTAATTTAAATGCCAATACAATATATGAAACTGGTCCGCACTCAATAACATCCACTCAAGTATTAGAAATCTGTGTGCGTGGGAGAAATCTAAGGCATCTTCTACAGAACAATGCATCATATTTGGACACTTAGAAAATGCGTAATTTTCTTTGCCCTTAAACTTATACCACTAGCACAAACTAGCCCTTAAATTTCATTTTGCAAAAACGAAAAATAAAATATCCAAATAAATGTTGGTAACTTTTCGTGTTTTTCTAGTTAGATTAGGATTCTATTTTATATTTCTAGTTTGAGTGTATCTTTATATTTCCTTGTTAGTTTTTCTTTCCTTATTAAAATAGGACAAATTCTCTTTATTTTCTCTTTAATAACTTGTAAATTTTTAGAATTTTTAAGATTTAAAAATTAATAAAATTTTTATTCTCAAAAATCTTCAATAAATAAACTTAAGGTACTTGTTACACTAAACCCTAAAATGCCAATTTCAATTTTTTTAAAAAAAAAACAACGTTCTGTCGTAACAAACAATGTGTTACTACACAACATTCTGTTGTCCCTCTGTCCTCCTATTAGCAGGTCTCATTTTCTGACCCATTGTCAATTAGCGTAAAAAATGAAGAGATAGGCATAGCCTACAGAACAAAGTATCAAATTTGGCCACTTAAAAAATGGCTAATTTTCTTTCATGGCCCCTAAACTTATATATCTAGCACAAACTGCCCCTTATATTTCATTTTGCCAAAAATAAAAATGAAAAAAAAAAAAGTGAAAGAGAGAGAGGAACAAAATAAACTTAAGGTACCTGTGACACTAAAGCCTAGAATGCCAATTTCAATAAAAAAAATAAAAATAAAAATACACAACATTTTGTTGTCCCTCTATCCCAATATTATTAAAACCGGACCAAATAAAGAACCAAAAAGGTAAAAGGTTCTTGATTCGACCGGATCGATAGAATCCAACCGGATTTTTTCTTTTTTCTTTTTAAATAATATTATTTTTAAAATTTTCTATAAATATTATGAAAATATAACTAAATAAAAAAAATAAAAAATAGTTAAATAACATATTTATCATCAAAACATTAATCATAAATCAATATCTTCATGTTATTCACTATTTATAATATATATTTAAGATAAATATAGTAAAAAATTGTAAATGTTCAACAATATTCTTCAATTATAAATTATAATTTTTATTTTATTCATAAAAAATTTATTAAAATTGCTTAAATTTCAATTATTTTGTATTTATATTTATATTATATTTTTTTCCAGCAAAAAAATAATATTATATGGATATTTTTGACAAAAAATATTTTTTTTGTTCAAACCGATTTTCTCTGGTTATACCCGATTTTATCCAATTCATACCGGTTCCTTACGGTTTTTGGTCAATCCGATTTTTATTCATCGCACCAACCAGATCAGCTTCCGATTCGCGATTAAACTGGTCTGATCCGGTTTTAATAACATTGTTTTATCTTAATAGCAAGTATCACTCTCTCGTACATTGTCAATTAGCCTAAAAAGTGAAGAGAAAGTCGAAGAGGGATGAATAGGAAAATGATAAAAGTAAGAGAGATGAAAGTTGTTTTAGGAATATTTGAGAATGGACCAAAAAGTGGGACGTAGTCCAAAGAACAGGGAAAAGAAAGCATTCCGGTAATTGTTGACTGGAAACTAGCATTTGGGACTTTAGTGTTACAATATTATTTGCTATCAAATGAAGTTCAAGGGACAACTATGCTAGAGGCACAAATTCAGAGGGTTGTGGGAGAAAATCACCCACTTCAAAATTGGACATACATCAGCAACATTCATGACATACTAAACCCCAGCCTCTCCAAAGCTAGATCCCAATCCCTCAGTAACCAAAATCTGATTGCAACAATTCTCCATATCAAGAACTAACTCCTCAAATCCCCAAATCTAGCCCAAGTTCACTGGTCCTAAACTTTTCATATCCATAAACCTAATTTCACCATCCAAGGACTGCCAAGATCTCCATCTTGCATGAAAGCCCCTCAAAACCAATCAAATCACCGCAATAGCTCCTTCATTCCCATCATAGTGAGAAAAAGTGTTGACAGATATATTTAGGTCCCAATTTATAAAGATTTGATATTGTCATCTTTTATTTTTCCTAGTTAGGTTTAAATTATTTGATATAAATATCTATGTAAATTTTATAGTCAATACATTTGAAAGTAATAAAACTTTTCAAAATCTTCATTGTATCAGAGTCTCCATTGTTTTAAAAGTTGAGTTTACTCCATTCGACAATAAATCCGTTTTTAAAAAACTTTTTACAGTAAGCTTTTTTCGGCAAATGTAACAAGATCACATTTTGACCCTCTGTTTTTGACACTGTCCTCACCAAAGAAGAGCTCAGGTTGAGTTCCGCCTATACACCCATTTCTGACACCGTCAGACACCGGTGCGAGCATACGCACCACATCATTTCGGCACCTCCCTCTATGCGCCGACTCGTGTAGCTTGTATAGCTTCCTGTGGCCATCGTCTGTCACCAAATTGTCCAGAATTGTTCACTAGCCTTCTCCAGCCTCTCTCTGGTCACTTCTGAAGTTTTAGTTTTCTAGGCTTCTCACTTCCAGATTTTGATTCTATTTCTTTTGCCGTCCTAGCATTTTTTGCTACTATGATGGACAAGAATGAAGTTAATTTATCTAGGAAAGAAAATCCCACTACCTCTTCATTCGGTCATAATACATGAATTATAGATTTTGGTGCAAACAGTTATATAGCAGATCCTTCGAGAAACTTTATTTCTTATTCTCCTACTAAAAATGGAGAAAATGTCCGAATAGCAGATGGATCTTTTACTCCGATATCTGGAACATATTCTATTGATTGTACTCCCACCATTAAATTGCCCTCTGTTCTTCATGTACCTCAATTTCCAGCTAATCTCCTATCTATTAATTCTATAATTAATTTTCTTAGTTGTAAAGTGGAATTTTTTCTTACATATTGTATTTTACATAACCTTAAATTATGAGAGATGATTGGTAGCGATAGGTTGCAAGATGGCTTATATATCTTGGACAAGGGTAATAGCCTAGTTTCTGGTGAGAGGCAAGCCTTTTTGGGTGAGAGTTATGATGTGAATACAAAAACTATTTAATGGCATAGACGGTTAGGATATTCATCTTTTTTTTATCTTGGAGAAATTGTATCCTAGCTTATTTAAGAATGCTTAGTTTGATTTTTTGGTTTGTGATGCCTATGAACTTGCTAAACACACTAAGAGTTTTTATTCCATGAGTAATAATAGAAGTTTTGTTCCATCATTCATTTTAATGTTTAGGGACCTACTAAAAATGCTTCATTATCGGGTAGTCGATGGTTTGTTACATTCATTAATTATTGCACTAAAATGACTTGAATGTATTTAATAAAAGCAAAGAGTGATGTTTTTTCTTGTTTTCAATCTTTTCATAAGAAAGTTTATACTCAATTTGATACTAAAGTAAAAATTTTGAGGATAGACAATGGTACAGAGTACATAGGTACTAGGTTTAGTATTTACTTGGAGCACAATGAGATAATACACCAAACTAGTTGTTCTTACAATAACGCACAAAATAGGACAGATGAAAGAAAAATAGACTTATGTTGGAAGTTTTTAGATTTTTTATGTTTACTATGAATCTCCCAAAACCTTATTAGGGGGATGCAATTCTAGCAGCTGCTTATCTTAACAATAGAATGCCTCTTAAAGCACTCGACTTTAAGAGTCATTTAGAAATGATGCAAGGAAAAAATGCTTATATTGTTTCCCCTAAAGTGTTTGGATGTGTTTGTTTTGTTCATACTAGAAATGTTAGCAAACTAGACCTGAGGGCTCTTAGATGTGTGTTCATTGGGCATTCTCCAACACAAAAGGGTTATAAATGTTACCATCCTCCATCAAAGAAGTATTTTGTTAGTATGGATATAACTTTTAGAAAAAATGAACCTTACTTTGGTACTATCCAATCATCACTTCAGGGGGAGAGTACTGAGAGAGAAGAGGTGGTACCTATTATAACTCTTGATAACCTTTCCCTAGAGGAGAGTTCTATAAGGCAGGAGGAGACTAACTTTGCCATAGGGGAGAGTTCTGTGAGGGAACAAGTTCAAGAGGAGAATTGGAGTTCAAGAGGAGATTGTTGTCCAAAGGGAGAATATTGGACGTTTTGATAGACCCAATTTGATGAGATATTTGAGGAGAAACAAAACAGAAGAAGCCATCATGCAACCTACTTTATGTCAAGAATCCTCTTATTCTGGTTAGTCATCTTTGAACTCTGATTTCACTAATAATTTGGATACGCCTATTGCTCACAGAAAAGGGATTAGATTTTGCACCAAACATTCTCTATCGAACTTTGTCTCCTATAATTCCTTATCTTCTTCCTATAGAGCATTTGCTTTGTCTATTTCTTCTGTCTATTCCACAAGATTGAAGGGAAGTTTTTACAGATCCTAAGTGGAAGCTAGCTATAATTAAAGAAACGAAGGCTTTATCCAAAAATGAGACTTGAAAACTAGTTACTTCTCCACCAAACAAGAAATTGGTTGGTTGCAAATGAATTTTTATTGTGAAACATAAAGCTAATGGTTCAATTGAGGGGTTCAAAGCCAGATTGGTGGTTAAAGGATTCGCTCAAACTTATGGAGTGAATTATCAGGAGATATTTGCCCTTGTTGCTAAAATGAACACATTCAGAATTTTATTGTCCTGTGCAACTAATTTTAATTGAGATTTACAAAAGTTTGATGAGAAAAATGCATTTTTTCATAGAAATTTGGAAGAAGAATATATGGAGATCCCTCCTCGATTTGATGATGAACGTAGTCAAGGGAAGATATGTAGACTGAAGAAAGCCTTATACAGTTGAAGCAATCTCCTAGAACATCATTTGATAGATTCAACAAAGCCATGATCTCTTTTAGCTGCTAACAAAGCAATGATAATCATACTCTCTTCATAAGACGTAACAAGGGCAAATTCACTCTCCTCATAATTTATGTTGATGATACTGTAATGACATGAGATGACCGAGAGGAGATGGCCTGATTGAAAAAGTTGGTGGCTCAGAAATTTGAGATAAAGCATTTAGTAAAATTAAAGTATTTCTTGGGAATTGAGGTTGCAAGATCAAAAAGGGGAATCTTTATTTCTCAGATAAAATATATCCTGGATCTCTTGAAAGAAACTAGTACGACGGGTTGCAAACAATCAGAATCGCTGATTGAGAGCAACCACGAGTTACAAGCAAAAGTTGGAGAACAGTTGATAAAGAGCGATATTAAAGATTGGTTGGGGGAGACTCATTTATCTCTCATACACTACGCCAAATATAGCCTACCCCGTGAGCTTAGTGAGTCGGTTCATGCATGATCCACGAAACTCGTACATGCAAGTTGTCTCACATTTTGCGGTATTTGAAGTCTGGCCTAGGAAAAAATCTTCTTTTCTCCAAACATGGTCACCTCCAAATAGAAGTCTTTACAGATGCGGATTGGGTTGGATTTTTAGATGATAGAAGATCTATTTCCGACTATTGTACTCTTGTAGGAGAAAACTTAATTAATTGAAGAAGTAAAAAGCAAAGTGTACTTGCTAGATCGAGTGCTAAAGAAAAATACATGACTGTGGCTCAAGGTATTTGTGAACTTTTTTAGCTGAGAAAGCTACTAGAAGAATTGATATTATTTGAAAAAAAAAGACTACTCTTATATTGTGACAATAAATCCACCATCAATATAGCTCATAATCATGTTCAGCATGACTGGACAAAACACATTGAAGTTGATCGGCATTTCATAAAAGAAAAGCTTACAAATGGTGTCTTGAGTTTGTTTCATTTGTCATCCAAAAAGCAACTAGCTTACAAAAGGACTCAACAATCGGACTTTTCATACCTTGGTCTGCAAGTTGGGCATGTGTGATATCTTTGCACAATCTGGAGGGGGAGTGTTGATAGATATATTTAGTTCCTAATTTGTAAAGATTTGATATTATTATCTTTTATTTTTTCTAATTAGGTTTAAATTCTTTTGTATACATACCTATGTAAATTTTATAGTCAATAAATTTGAGAGTAATAAAAACTTCTCAAAATCTTAAAAAATAAGTGATGCAGCAGCTTAAAGTCCTAATCATGAACCAAGCCCTTCTTGAAGAGAAATGCCACGATGCAGGTTTGCTTCATCATTTAGCCATTCTACTAGCGGCAAACTCAGTTATTAATTTATATCTTGGCATGCATGCTTACAAATTTCAAGCTTTTTTTTATATCTAAGAACAAAAGTAAATGCAACTTTCTTTTCTGGCTAAATTAACATATTATGAGCGCAAGAACCCCTACACCAACATAATCCCTGTTTCACCACCTTACACCAATGCAAGTCAAGTCCAGTCTTATAACCAACTCTAAATATCAGATACCCAGATAGTAGAAAACTCAATTTAATGTCTTCTAGGGCTTCCATACACAATGTTGAGCCATGAGTAGAAGCATTCTGGCCACCTCTCCTTTACTCATTAGTTAAATAACTCATTACATAATATGCCATCTCCATAATCATTTCCAGGCAAATGCACAGTTGAGAACTCCTAACTGTCTAATTCCTAATTCAACACAAAAAGAAGCACTTGCAAGGAAAAAGCATAATTCAGAATTTCTTCAACTTTCCTATTTCCAGTTATACAAAATGGAAAAAGAAAAAAGAATTCTCATTCTGATTTGATAATCCTTAAGCTTTTCACACCCAGATTCCCAACCTGTTGGTTTCAAGATTTTGCATTCAGAACTTAACATGGCAATGGAGACAGAGAGAGAGAATCGTTGATGACATCTGAATTGAGGCCCAAATCTTAGAGAGTACTAAATGACAATGCAAAACACTATCAAGCAAAAAGAACCATATAGAGAACAAAAAAAAAAAAGAAAACAAATTAGTAATAAAGCTTCAGGATTTAATATACTTACAAATGGGAAAAGATATTCATGTGGATAAACCTTCAAAAAGACTGAATTTTCAAAATGGAAAGTGACATTTGGAAATCCATCATCAACACTGCAGTCAAGACAAGTTAGACAAGATTAGATGCGCCATGAGCCTTATGCATGAAATGCATTCAGGGATATGTAAGAATGACATTAGAATTAATGAGGCAATTGTAATTCAACAGTACCAAGGGAAGGAAAGTCGAGCAACTCTATTACATAATAATATGTTGCTAGCACACAGACATACACTTAATAGAGATGTCACATAAAAGAATCTGATAAGTTGCCTGTTTGGTATAAAAATCATTTAAATGTCTGTTTAAAATGAATTGAATGTATGATATTGGACTAACATAAAATATGAATGTGAGATAATCTTCTTAGATTAGCAGTAGTAGCATAATGCTAGGTCCATACCTCCCAGAATAGTGAAAACATGTATATCCATCACGCACAGAATGAATTTTAAGATCAATTTGTTCCGAAATTATCTGCCAATAATATAAAATTCATAAATTGCCAATTTATATAGAGATAATTAGACATCTAAGAACTCTTTTTATATCGCATACCTTACTCACTAATGGTTCATAAACCATTTCTGGGAGATAGGCCAAGGTTGTACCACTATCTATTATTGCTCCCCTCTGATCTCCGGCCTCAAAAACTTCTCTTGAAAGATTTAGGTAAGAACCACCAACTTCAACTGCTGTCATGTTGACATTGTAATGGGGCCTAATATTTTTAGTATCAACATGGAACTTTATATATTAAATTCCATACAACAAGATCAATCATGAGCATATGACAGAGCAAATAATAAAAAAATCGATATTTATTGCATAAGTAATCAACAACAAAAGCCAACATTAAGAAAAATAAAGAAACAATTTGATGAGTATAGACATGAGGAACCCATAAGAGATAGTTATCAAATCCAGAATTGAAACAATCATTCAATTATTCAAGAATCAAAATTGATTGAATCTTAAGAATTAATACAAATTCTCAAAATCAATAAAGACCATATGTGTGCGTATGAAACAAGTACACTTAGATATGACACATTTTTTATGAATATGAAATATAATTGTATTTTATCATATGATTTTAGATCATCGCTGTGAAAGTGAGAGTATATTCACTTGATTCAAATGAAAAATATACAGGTATTTATATAATATACTAGAGCTCAAATAGGAAAGAATCAAATCCCTATAATTATGCTATTCTACAGTTATATTAGCTGTACAAATATCTTAACAATCCCTCTTAAGCTGGAGCATAGATATTGATCATGCCCAGCTTGTTACAAATATAATCAATTCGATTCTAGTTAAAATTTTAGTGAATACATCAGCTAATTGACTCCCTGTTCTGACATATGAAGTTGAGATTGATCCATCTTTTAACTTTTCCCGAGTAATATGACAGTCGACTTCTATATATTTGGTTCTCCCATGAAACATAGGATTATTTGCAATATAAATAATTATTTGATTGTCACACCATAAGTTCATTGGTTTATACTGAACAAACCCAGTCTCCCCAAGCAAATGACCTAACCATATAAGTTTACAAGTAGTCTGTGTCATAGCTCTATATTTGAATTTTGCACTTGATCAGAATACAACACTCTGTTTCTTACTCTTCCAAGAAACAAGATTCATAATTTGCATCTGTGAAACCTTTTATAATGTGGTGACCGTGATTTCGATATAAGATGCGACGCCCTGGTAACCCTTTTAGATATCTCAAAACATATACAACAGCATCCCAATATGAGATTCTAGGAGATGACATAAACTAACTAATAACACTTACTAAAAAAGCAATGTCAGGACGAGTGATAGTAAGATAGTTTAATTTTCCCACAACCTTCCTATACTTTTCAAGATTCTCAAACAAGTCTTCATCTTCAGCTTTCAACTTCATATTTGGTATCATAGGCGCATCGCATGCTTTTGCCTCAATAAAACCAGTACTATCTAATAAATCTAGGCAATATTTTCTCTGAGATAGATAGATCCCCTTATTACTGAGAGAAACTTCAATCCCTATGAAATATTTCAATGGTCCTAAATCTTTTGGTTGGAAGTGAGTTCCAAGGAAATCTTTCAACCTTGTGATCCCAGCTTCATCAGTTCCAATTATCAATATCATCCACATACACAAGCAACAAAATAAACCCAGAACTAGATGATATAAAGAACACTAAGTGATCATATGCACTTTTCTGTAGGCTAAACTCAATCACAACTGTACTGAATCTCCCAAACCAAGCACGTGAAGATTGCTTCAAACCATACAAAGACTTTCTTAATTTGCACACCTTCCCTGACTCCCCCTGAGCAACAAAACCAGGTGGTTGCTCCATGTAAACTTCTTCACTCAAATCCCCATGCAATAATGCATTCTTCACATTAAGCCGATGTAGCGACCAACTTTAATTAGCAGCCAAAGAGATAAATAATCGAACAGAAGAAAGTTTCACAACTAGAGAAAAGATCTCCGAATAATCCACTCCATATGTCTGTGCATATCCTTTAGCAACCAATTGAGCTTTCAATCGAACAACAAAACCATCAGGATTCATTTTAACAAAAAACACCCACTTATAACCAATGGCCTTTTTCTGGGAGGGTAAAAGCAGAAATCCCAAGTACGATTCTATTCTAAAACCATCATCTCTTCTTTCATTGCAGCTTGCCAACCCTCATGGGCTAAAACTTCAGTAAGGGACATGGGAATAGCAATAGAATCTAAGGAAGCTACAAAAAACTTGGAGGAAGGAAATAAAGCATAGCAAGACACAAAAGAATAAACATGGTAAGTACATGTTCATTTACCTTTGCAAAGAGCAATAGAAAGGTCAAGGGTAACATCTGGTTGAGATGGAGGGTCTGAAAATGAAGCAGGAGGTGTCTCAATAGGATGGTGCATAAGTAGAGAATAAACTTAATGAATAACAGGTCGAGATGGAGGAGAAACAACCTGTTCATTGACAGTATAAATAAGAAAATCGTCCCCTGAATCGCTAGAGGGCGAAGGAGAGAACACAGGAGAACCAAAGAAAAGTGTATGCTCAAAAAATGTAATATCAGCAGATACCAAATAACGACCTAAAGAAGGAGAGTAACAACGATACCCCTTTTGCTCACGAGAGTATCCCATAAAGACACACTTAAGAGATTTAGGATCTAATTTTGAAACCTGAGGTCGCATGTCTTCAACAAAACAAGTACTTCCAAAAATTCGAAAAGCAAGATGAAACAGTGTAAATGAGGGAAAAAAAAAAGAGAATACAGAATCTGACCGTCAAGAACATAAGAAGGTATTCTGTTGATAAAAAAAACAAACAGTGAAAACAATATCTACCAAAAAAACTTTAGGAACTTACATATGAAACATTAGAGCCCGAGCAACTTCTAATAAGTGACGGTTCTTCCGCTCAGCTACACTATTTTGCTGAGGGGTAACAATATAAGAAGGCTGATGAATAATACCATGCTAAGAGAGAGATAAGATTTAAAAGAGTATGAAATATATTCTTTAGCATTATCACTTCTCAAAATACAAATGGATTTATTGAATTGAATCCTAATTTCAGCATGAAAAGCACAAAATATAGTAAACAACTCAGAACGACAGTTCATAGGATAAAGCCAAGTAACTTGAGAATAATCATTAATAAATATCACAAAATAACGAAAATTAAGTTTGGAAGTAACAGGACAAAGACATTTGGAGGTAATTTAGTCACTTGGAGAAATAAGAAACAAATTGTAGTTGCAAGATCTAGTGCAGAAGCAGAATACAGAGCGTGAGTTTTTATGGTTGCAAAAGTTGCTAGCAGAGTTGAAGTTGGCTAAAAGAGAGGTTATTTCTGTATTGTGATAACAAAGCTGCAATCAATATTGCTTATAATCCTAATCAATATGACAGGACAAAACACATCGAAATTTATCAACACTTCATCAAAGAAAAATTATCTGATAGTGTCTTGAACTTCCTTCACGTAACGTCGGACAGACATTTGGCTGATATCTTCACAAAAGTACTCAGTAGTCGAGCCTTCCATGCTATAGTCTACAAGTTGGGCATGTATAATATTTTTGCACCAATTTGAGGGGGAGTGTTGGTTAATATATTATTTTAGTTAATTTTGTAATTAAAGGGTAGAATAGTATTTTCCCATTTATACTAACTGTATATATATAAACCCTATTTTTTGTATTATTATGTGAGTAATTGAGATAATAAAGAAAATCTCGATCCACAAAACTCTTCAAGAAATATAAGACATGAACAAATTCTTTATGAGAAGGTAAAAATGATGACAGCTGACAACATGCCAAAGTGAGCCAACTGAAATAAAGTAACCAAGCTTAACAATGACTAAGAAATACATGTTACTGAAGATGGAACAAGAGGCAAACAAAAGATGATAGAAAGGAGGATCAACAAAGATGGTCGAATCATATCAATGATAGACCAACATATGCACCAGTAAAAAGAGAAAAAAAAAAAATCCAACCTAAGTATTGCATATGACTTGAGCTCAACACGCAAACTGATTTACGATCATAGGCTTCTGAGATGCAAGCTTGCAAGGAAAATGCACTATCTTGCAAACGTATTTTCAGAATGAAATCGAAAAAGCACAATATACTAAACAGCTACCAAAATTTAGCATTGAGATTTGAACAGTTAATGGAAGTACCCCAAGGACTTCAATCCCATTAAAACCAAGTTTATCTTCAACAATTCTAACATTTATTTAATTCTTTCAAAATGATGAGGAACGTTAAAGCCAAACCTCAAGTATGCTACAGACCAAATTATAGGTAAAAAATATTCCAAATGAAATCACATACTGGTTTATTAGTAGTGGTGTCATGTTAACTTTTGGTTGCACAACGTGGCCAATAGCAAAGATACCACCACCATTTATACCATTTAAGCAATGAGCAAATATCTTTTTCACTTTTCCAGTAGCAGCCAACTGTGAAATCATTGATGAATTTGCTTTTCCAAAGCCAAGTATGCCATCAAGAGCCTCATCATTAGATGAGCCTAAGTCCCCGGATTGCCTGGCCCCACACCTACAAGAATAGACATATAATTGCCATTAAGGGGCAAAAATAAAATAAAAAATAAAAAAGAAGACAATAAAAGTAGATGCATATAAATATGCACGTGCCTATACACCAAAAAAGATACTAATACAATTAAAATAAGATATTATCATCACTTGCCACTTAATAGGGAGAACCTTGGAAATAAATTGCAAGCTTACAGGCAATAACTAGAACTAGTCTTAACTATGGAACTTATAAGATTTCAGATTTAACACATGCAGGCGGAAGCAAGAGACCAATTATTGTTAATAATAATGTCGCATGCCAAAAATAGAATTATTAAACCTGTATGCTAGAATGCTGGAAACGTTTTAAATATATTTGGCCACTTTAAACACAAAAGCATCATCTTTTCTTGCACTACAAGAAACTATAATCTAGTTCTTCCTCTTCCTGGTCCCCAATCAATCTTAAATGCAAATATCAAGAACTTCCTAAAGAAAACTGGAAAAACACCAATAGGAATTCATATCTTGGCTGAAATTTAAATTGAGTCATCGAAAGCACCCATAATTTCATGCCACACTTTCATATAATATAAATCTCCAAGCAGTAAAGATGACAACTAGTAAAAACCTCATGATAATACTCCAGGAAAGCCCCCAATAGAGTTTCTCTATGAAGAAAGCAGCTTCACAATATCAAGACAAACTAAACCATCACCAAGGAGTCACTGTAAGAGCTTTAGATTAAGGATATAGTTTACACCCGAATTTTCAACCCTATTGGACCATAGCACGTCTACTGGATCCCTTTGTCTAAAACACAGAAACAAAATAAATAAATAAGCGTATGATACCTTGATATCAAGTCACCAACAACCAAAGAAGTACCAGTAGTAGTTTTCAGTAGAATGACACAAGGTAATACACAAAATCTTACCTTGCTATCAAGTCACCACCAACCAAAGTAGTACCAGTAGTAGTTTTCAGTAGAATGACATAAGGTAATCCACAAAATCTTACTTATATCAGTTCTATTGCATTCAGCTTCATAAAGTATGTGCATTTGTGTCCGTGTAGAGAGAAAGAGACAGAATTCTTCACAAAGATTTCATCAAGGAAACCAACAAGCTCACCCAAATATAATACTTCCATTTGCTGATGTAGTTTTGAGATCGCCTGATACTCTATCATATTGCACAAAATCCTTCACAAAATAGCCAGCAGTAGAGCTCCCATCTCCATATATCTCAAGATAAGGACAAGACATATTTGCTGTACAGCCAGACAATGGACCTTCATTCACCTCATAACAAAATTCTTGATCACAAGGGACCAACTTCCCAGAGGCAGAATCATTAATATCATATAGTGTAAGATCCATCTGGTAGTAAAAAAAAATACTACATAAGAAATATGGAAAAATGTAAGGAAAAAGAAAAATATTTAATTATGCCAAAAAACCATCAGAGTTTAAATAACAAGCATCTAGAAGGAAAAGAAAAAAAAAAAGAGGTAAAAAGAGAACAAAAATAAAAGGCGTACACCGAGGGAGCTGGTTGTGGGGCATTCTCTACATTGAATACAATTGACCCACATAATGTCACTTCCCGTATCAACCTGTACATAGTAGTCCTTGGAAGGTGTTCCAATCCCAATCTTAGCATAATAAAGCCTATAAACAATTAAATTTTCGCCCCATCAATGAAACAGAATTTGTTAAATAAAAGTATGAATTGCAGCAAAAATTGAGCAACCAATCATGAATTGAACAGCATCAGTAAAAACCAGAATCAAATTGAAGCAAGCAAAGCAATAAGGAGAAGTATTAAAAACATTAATGTAATGAAATTAAGAAAGACTCACCCGAAACCGTCAGGGCGACCACTGCCGCCGAGAGGGAGATCGACACCGGCGAGAATACGGAGCTGGCGGAGATCATCGTGCGCCTTAAGGTCGCTGAGAGAGCGTTGTTGACCAGCGTATCTATACTTGACGCTGAAGACGCCGCTCTCAGCGGAAACAGCAGCAATACTGGACGAAACGAATACGAAGATTAAGAGAGAAGAGATAAGAGAAGAAGCGAACTCGTATAGGATCATGGTCATCAAAGCCATCCTCTATCTCTGAAATTTTGAATTGAATTTTGTTGTAAAGAGAAAAGGATGAGCTTCCTGTGTTTGAAAAAACTTTGATGATGGCTAACTGTAAAGACTTTACCTCCTTTCCCCAGTGAACGGTGGGACCCATACACTCTAAAGAAACCTTTTACGTTCCCAATCCTCTCTTGACCGTGCCACAGGGAGGATGCAATTTCCCCACATGGGCACGTTTGAATTTCTCTATTACGTATTATAATAGTGCATAATTTTGTAAACATATCAGAGTACAAGTTATAAACTTGTCGAAAGTTTTTCAAATCTTTTTATGAAGTTTTACGTACATAATCGTATTTAAGCAAGGTTTTTGATCGCTTAGATAAGAAACAATAAATATAATTATTATATATAGTATTTATAAGCTCATTTAATTTATAAGAATGATTATCATTAAAATTCATAAATATATTTAATGATTTCTTTCGAATCTTTTTTTTTAAACATTATCATGCACATTAACATTGGACCAATGTTTGACTCAGCTGTTCAAACAGCTTAAAATGTGAATTAGCAAGAAATTTAAATTGATCCAGCATAAAAATTAAAAAAAATAGAAAAATTTGAATTGAATCAAAATTTGGCGATTCGGATCGAAATCCGGTTCAACCTTAAAATGATGTGTTTTGTGGAATTTCATTTTTTTTCTTATTAAAAAATCATAAATCCCTAAATTCTCATTCCTTTCTCTGCATCCATTTACACAGACGTCTTATCTTCTCTTCTTCACTTCTTCTTCAACTCTTCTTCATTTCTTCTTCACGCGGAGCAACTTCTTACAACTTGTCATTCTGAAAGTACCCTTCGCAATTTGAGTTCCCCTTATAGTGACTAGTTCTGATAAATTACTTTGAGTTTGGGATATCGAAAGGTTTAATTCATTTAATTCTATAGAAAAAGTAGAGGGATCATTCCTTGCTAGAATAGCCAATAAGCTATCATTTTGATTTGTTACAACTCTGTAAGTGAATTATTATGTATGGTTAGATCCAGCAGTTTTGCATAAATTATATAGGTACAAACAAAAAGCTTTTTTTTTTAACCTTTTATTAAAAATATACTTTATTATTTTAGAAAAATATTTTAAAATCACCTATAAATACAGTAAAAATATTTAAATAAGTACAAATTAAAACTTAAGTTCAATTTTATACGGTTTTCCTCTATATTATGTTAGATTTAATTTGAAAATTTTAAACAATACATAAAAAGAAAAAATAACCAAAAAATGAGTTTTAACTATCAAACTTTATAATCAGGACCAAAAAAATTGATATCTCATATAGAATTGTTGATCCATAATCAAATATTTCTTTTATATAATACGAATTTAATTTAGTATATCAAAAATTGTGTATATAGTTATATTTAATTATATATTTATTTAAAAATTTTAAATGTTATGGAGCATAATTTAATACAATCTAACCAAAGAGTAGATAGAAATGGATATGAAGATGATGACGAAGACGAAGATGAAGATGAAGATTGATGATTAATGATTGTTAAAAAATAAGGAATATAGTTATATACAGCTAGATATTCTTAGTGTGTTGTAAAGTTGGTAGGAGCAAATTTAGGAGCTAATTAAGAAGTTGTATTTTGTTGACTTAGTTTCACCAATTCTTGTATAAATAGGAGTGTAATCTTAGTGTTAATCAATTGAATACAAACAATTCAATTCTCATTGTGTTTTCTCATATGGTATCAGAGCCTTTTGCTCTTTTCTGGGTCTTCTCTTGTCTGAGGGTTGCATTTCCCTCATTTTTTCATGGGTTTTTCTATTGAGGAATATGTTCCACTTTGGGTCACTAGTTCCGGTGACCAGTAGGTGTGCTGGCTGCTTTTCTTCTTCAGATCTGTTGTTTGAGCAGCTTAGTGTACCTGCTGTTTTTGCTTCTTCTTGGTGTGGTTTCCGCTTCTGTTTTCGAAGACATGTTGACTTATATTGCTGAGGGGGAGATTGTTGGCCACGTGTAGCGGCAATTGTCATTTATTGTGGTCGTGTTGAGGATCTCGGTGCTCCTCATCATTATCATCATCTCCTTTTTCTTCCAACAGAACTAAGTTCATGTATGAGTGCAGTTACTCCACTATCGCAAATATTTCTTCAATATTTCTCATTCCCATTGTTGGCCATGTGTAGCAGCAATTGTCATTTATTATGGTCGTGTTGAGGATCTCGGTGCTCCTTATCATTATCGTTGTCTCCTTTTTCTTCCAACAGAACTGAGTTCATGTGTGAGTGCAGTTACTCCATTATCGCAAATGTTTCTTCAATATTTCTTATTCCCATGAAAGGAGATGAAGAAAAATGCATTCAGAAAATTAGTTGAAATCTTCCCTGAAAGCTTGAGGAAACTTTGGAGCGAATGGGAGCTCCGTGGAGCAATAGTTGTCAACCTGTCTATGCAGATGATTCTAATTGTACTAGGAAGCCGAAGAAAGTACATAGCCAGAGATTGGCTTGCACTCGTCCTTTGGCTTGTTTACCTATTAGCAAAGTGGATAGTAAATGTGTCACTCGGTGTGCTCTCCAACATGGACTTCAGTTATGAGAATAGTTCGGTGGACCCAAAGTATGAGAATAATTCGATGGACCCAAAGTATGTGATAATGGCATCTTGGGCACCATTTCTTTTTATGCATCTTGGTGGCCCGGACACCATTACAGCCTATTCTCTATCTGTTGTGAAATCTTCTTGTTGGTCTCCATTATCATTAGTCAAAGGAACAAATCTGGACCCATGCCTTTGATTGCGGGGTCATGTCTAAAGTGGTGGGGTTGGTCTTCCTCTTTCTTTGTCTTTTTTCCACTACAATCCATGCACCAAAATGGCTTTTCACCTTGATTTTCCATATCATGTAAAGCTTTGTGGTCAATTGCTTTATCTAAATTCTTGATAAATATGTTCCCAGCCCCACTTTTGTGGATACTTGGATCACGATGGGTTTATATTTTAAAGTTTATTTTTTAAAGTTTATGTCATGGAAGCAATTGTCCCATGGCGGAGGCCCGATGAGTGGTCAAGTCACAGTTAATTTGGGTTCACATTGCTGCCTTATTGTTATCTATGGGTATGGGTGTAAAACTTGTTCTATTTTGTTTTGAAGTCTATATGACAGGATTTGTGTAGGATTCATTTGGAGAGAGTTGCGTTTGATATGTGTTTCGTGTTGAAGCCTATGTCATGGGTTATTTGTATAGGCTTCGTTTGGAGAGAGTTGCACTTGATCTCCATTTCGGATTGAAGCTTACGGCATCGGTTATTTGTAGACTTCGTTTTGAGAGGGTTTTTTCGCACTTGTTTTCCATTTTGTTTTGAAGCTCGAATTCATGTTTTGAAGTTTATATCAAGAAATAAATTTGTAACAAGCTGAAGCATAATTAAAATTTATGCTCCAGCTTGAGGGGGAGTGTTAGAAAATAAGAAATACAGTGTGCTGTAAAGTTGGTTGGAGCAAATTTAGGAGCTAATTAAGGAGTTGTATTTTGTTGACTTATTTTGTTGACTTAGTTTCACCAATTCTTGTATAAATAAGAGTGTAATCTTAGTGTTAATCAATTGAATACAAACAATTCAATTCCTATTGTGTTTTCTCACAATGATGATTGTTCATTAGCATATTAAATGAATTTATTTTCAGATAAGAAACTATACACACATAACTAAACTATCACTAGAAACTATATCATTAATTAGTATAAGTTTATTTATCAAGCAACTGCATAATTGCTTGAGAATACACGCAACTTGTAATGACCTTAACACCGGGTCAGTCATGAACAGTATTTTCCGACAGTGAATAATATTTTTAGGGCCCAAAAGGACATCCGAAAGTCAAAAATATTTTACTGGATCGTTGGAAAGTATTGGTTATGGTGAGCCCGGGCTTGAAATTTGAAGTGAAATTGAGATCAAATGGACTTTCAAAGGTCAAAAATATGAAAAAGGTAGCGAGTCAATTTTCCTAATAAGGAAAGAGGCTTGATTTTGCATAAATAATTAAAAATAGTAAACGAACTCCGAAAATTGTCAGATTTTGCATGCCTACACGAATTTTTATGTAGAATATTTTGGTGAAGAGAATTAAATTTTTCGGTGGTACCAGCAGTTATCGAATCGGATCGATAAGTTTGAATCGGACCAATAACGGACTCCGATTAAGCCAAAAATTTTAGTACTAGCTATTTTTGATGTGATAAGAGTGATGGAATTATTTTTGAAGTAATTTAAAGTAAGGAAAGAGAAAAATTAGATTGGGCCTTAAATGGCCTAAAATGGGCCTTAATGTTTAAGTGGGCAAAGCCCACTCATCAAGCCCAATTTTGGGCCTATAAGAGTGGTATAAGAGGGGTGAAAATCTAGAGATAACTCTAAAAAAATCTCTAGCCATCCTCCTTCTTTTCCAAGGCCGAACCTCTCCTCCTCCCACTCTCTCTTGATTTCTCTTCAATTTTACTTCAAATCTTCCATAAATTCCAACATACAAGATAAAGTTCTATCTCTCTAGGTCACCCTAGTGGCCTCAATCAAATAATTTGGATAAAAGAAGACAAGGAATCAAGTTAAGAAATAAAAAGAGGTTAGATAGAATTTAAGAAATTAATTGATTTTAATTGGTTTTTTAGTATTTTTTTATAAATTTTGAGGTGCAAAAGCTAATTATGAGCTTAAATTCTGCATTTCAGGACAAAAAAAATAAGGTATAGAGAGCTTTGTTGGCCGGCCATGGTTGATGTGGAAGAGGAAGGAAAGCTTGCAGGTGGTAGAGCAAAGAAAAAGAGATTTTTGACAACCTTAAGTAAGGAAAAAATGTAAGTGACTACAAAATCCTTTAATATCCCTTTTATTGTGAATTAATTCCATTTATGTAACTAGGTCAAAAATTGTTAAAGTTGTTAATTGATAAAATTGGTTTAGGATAAATGAAATTGGACATTAAAAAAGATGAAAAGAAAGCTTAAATGGAAGAAAGAAAATTTTTAGGAGGGTTTAGTGTGGTGGACGAAACACTTACTAAGGGAAAATGATGGAAATTTTGCATTAAATTAACATATGTTAGCCTAAATTAATTATAGAAATGATAATTTGTGTCCATGAATTTTTATTGAATAAGTGAAATTTATTTTGGAATTTTTAAGCCTATGTAACATGTATGTATATGGTGAAAGTAGTGAAATATTGTGAAATAATTGATGATTTTAGTAGAAAATGATAGTAAATAATAAATAATGCATAAATAAATTTTATTGAAATTTATTGAAATTATTAAAATTTTATTGAAGAATAAATGTGAATATGTATAAAAGAAAATATTGAAGTAATAATGAATAATTGCATAAAAACGTGAAAGAAAGTGAATTAATATGAAATTAATTCACAGTTAACGAAAAAAAAAAGTCAATCGATGAATTTTTCGAAATAATTATTAAATTATGAAAGTAATAAGAATAATGAATTATTTGTAAATAATTCATAAAATGAGTGAAAATAATTAAAATTATAAAATAATGTGTATACGAATTTTTGTAAAATTTATATGCTTTACTAGAATATTTTTGAAATAAAATATTGATTATGTTTAATTAAAAATATTGAATTATTAAGAAATAATTCAATAAATAAGTACACGATGATAAACTAATGTGAAGTAAATTACTTCAGTATAAAAAATAAAAAAGTCAATTTATGTATTTTTAAAAAATAAAATAATGAATTATATCAATATAATTCATAATTGTTCAAAAAGTTATAAAATAAATGTTTGACTAATTTATCAAAATAAATTAGTCAATAAAAAGTATTAAAAGAGTAAATTATTATAAAATAATTCAGTAATAGTTGGCATATCTGAATGACAAAAATTTCGAATAGAAAAAGAAAAATTGTCAAAAAGTTAATCACTGAATTGTTAAGAGATAATGTGCAAAAAATTACATAAAAAAATAAAAGAAATTGTGAATTATAATGCTATAATTCATAAAGTGTATAAAAGACTGAAAAGTCTCAAGTGTCCGAGTGAATTATTGAAGAATAATTTACAAAAGTGACTTAAAAAGATAAAGTAAAAGAAAAAAAAGAAAAGAAAGGAAAAAGTTATTGAATAGTCAAAAGCACTAAAAGAGTACAATTGACAAAAATATATTGTATAAAAAAATAAAAAAAAAACTAAAAATTTTTAAATGTTTAAAAATTATTTCAAATATAATTGATTGTTTTGCCCTTAGCAATAAGCAGGTAATGATATTCTTGTTTAATATATAATTGACTAGCCATAGGGACACTCTATACCGCGGTATAAATTATGGCGACTTGCTTTGCTATGGGTAAGATCTTTGATCTCCATAGCTTCAATGTTTTAAGTGAAAGTGAAATATTTTTTGAGAAATGGTCTCTTGGGATTCATTTCTCTCTCAGTGAAACATTTGAGTCCATGTCCCGCATATTTTTTTGAGAATCCTGTCATATTGCACTAGGGGCGTATTGTAATGAATAAATCAGTATTACTTAAATGAATTGAATATAAAAAGTTATAAATGAAAAATGATTCGTTTGGAAGAAAATAAAAAGTTGGGATAAAACTGTAAAATTTTCCAAAAAGTGTGATTAATAAGAAAAAGAAATATTTTATAAGAATAAAATAATAAATGAAGATTAAGTTAAACTTTTATAAAAAAAGGATTTAAAATGTATTTTTACATGAAAAAGATAAATTAAAATTAGTTGTTATTTCATGTACCAATTATTATTTTGAAAATTAACAAGTTTGGAAAATAATGTTAATTTCCTATTTAAAGTCAAATGAAAAGTTAAACGATAAAAAGGTACATAATTGTTCATTTGGGATAAAGCAAAAGATATAAAGCCCTAAATAAGTATTTGAACATGGTTAAATGTATAAAGAAGAAAATAAAGATTTGAATGCAAATTGTCCCAAAATAATTGTATCACTTTGCAATAAAACTTAAAAACCTTTAATTAGTAATGTGTTTATTAGTTTAAAAGTTAAAGTAAAATAAAAGAATAAATAGCAAGGATTGTAATTATAGCACATATTGAATAACTGAATAATAAATCGAGGAATAAAATAGTCTATAAATTTAGTACCATTAAAGATATGAGTACCAATATACACCGTTAAATGAAATGATAATTATATCGCTGTAACTAAAAATATAAAGCAAAGGTTAAGTAAAAGTAAAAGTAAAAGTTATAGTAAAGAACAAACATAAAAGTAAAAGTTAATCTGAAATCGATTCACTTAAGAAAATAGTATAGAGTAATGTTGAAAGATTGAAAATCAAAGAAAAATAATTACCAAAATAAGAGTTAATAATGAAATGAATGTTAACAGAAGTAAAAGAAAACGTTTAATGAAATAAGAATAAGATTAGCATAGTATATGTAATTATGCTTTATTTGGAAAATTCTAGGATTAGTAGTCACTACTAAGCATGTCTAGTGCTCAGCACGTAGTATTTACTGCATGCGAATTATAAAGTGTGCGGGAGCATAATGCACAGTAGAGCAAGATCGGTAAAGAAGAGATAGTGCTAAATTGAGTCGTATTATGGCATGTTTATACTTAGACAATTAAGGTAAAAGATTTAACTGTATTTTAATTATTATTATTATTTTTGATGGGTGAGTGTTTGGTGTAAGATTTTGCATGCATTTATTTAGTGTATGTTTAATTGTTTATAAGGTTATCGATTGATTAGGAATTTTAATGTAAAGGTATTTAAAGTGTATCGAAATTAATCGGTGAAAAGAAAAATTTTACCGTTTATCGGTTTTTTGGATCGGAAAGGAACTGTTCTTTTAAGGGCGTTACATTTAGTGGTATCAAAGCAAAGGTTTAAGCGGTTTTAAGATCAGAGTGGGATAAGGTTAAGTGATAGGTTTGTCTGTATATACATGCCAATTATAAGTGGATAAGTATTTAGTAATATGACGTATACGTGCTCCCCTACCTATTTTAAAGTGAAAACTTAATATTTGACTGAGATTGTCAAGTATGAAAGGATTGATTCTACACAGTAAAGATGGTAGTGAGTGAGAATGGAAGTATTGCTGCTTGAGATCTCATGGAGGTCAAAGCAGGGAAAAGAAAAGTTGACTGAAATTGAGTGTAAATGTGAGAGTTTAAGTGTCTATATGGATGAGAAACAGTCTAAAGAAGGACAAAATAAAGAGTGTGTCTGAAATTTAAAAAGGAATTGTATATTAAGTACAGATAAATTTCGCAGGATGAAGAGATACCTTAACTAGATTGTTATGATTTAAGAATGTTAGTGAGCAAATTGTTATAAGTTAAGGTTGTTTAAGATGATCTATATACCTGTCAGTGATTCCTTTATAGGCATGGGGATTTGATTGTATCTTTCATAGTATTTGAATGGGTTATGATATCTACATCATATGAGAATATGTGACAATATTCTACCTGCATACATGAAATCATACATTCATTGCATAGTATTTCATATTATTTGACAGCATCTAATATGCATCATATCATATGTATAGGCCCCACTTGATAGGATGAAACTGACAGAGGGATATGACGAGCATAGGAACGACCTGAGAATGAGATGAGAAATAGTGTGCTTAAGATTATTTTCCATATTTGATGTGGCCATTATGAGTTATTGGTCATGTCAATTAGATTTGTTAGCACACTGACTCTCTTGATGAATCGATGGAAAGGACCATTTACTTTTACTTAGATCCATATTAGAGGATTTAAGTAATAACCATCTGATATGTTTTGAGACATTGTAAAAGTATGATGAGTATTTGGATAATGTGAGTGTACTTAAATATGTATGTCAGAAGAATTTGTATGAATGATTAATGATAAGGTTTTCGATTCTTTGAGCCATGAATGTCAGTTTAAGTTGACTCCAAATGGGGCATTATTAGCTGAAATATAAATGAAACTGATATTGTACATCGGGAAGAATATATAATACTTCTAAAAGAGAATGTTTGTGTGGTAGTCATCATGAATAAATTGAAAGATTCTTACTGAAGTCCACCGAGATAGTAATACCTGACATCCTGAAAGTCATCAGATGTACCAGGATTAAAAGCTTAGTTTTGAGAACAGGATTTAAAGTGTGATATAACAGATGATGTGAGTAAATGTTTAATGTGTCAACGTATGAAAGTGGAGCATTAGATTCCTTCAGGAATTGCTTCGACTTATAATGATATTTGATTGGAAAATGAGACAATGTGATTAGAGAATCTGTTATCGAATTGTCTGAGAGTCAAAGAAAAAAGATTCTATATAGGAGATTAACAATAATCTCAATATTAATATAGTAATCCACATTTGAATTGATGGTCAGTCAGAGTGGATAATTCAGATATTGAAAGAACGGTTATAGTAAAGTGTATGGGATTGTGCTAATGGCTGTGAAAAGTGTTTATCTATAATAGAATCTGACTCTTGTCGAGGCATTGTCAGAAAGAAAATGTTGAATTCTTTATGTTGGATTTAATGGAGTGCAAAGAAGTCAGCAAGTCTTGATTTGATTTAAAATATGAAAGGAATCTGAACTCAAGATGATATGATTTAGAAAAAGAGAGACTGATAAAGATTCTTGATATCAAGATTGGTTAGCTTAAGAGTAAGTAGGTTAAATTAGCAAAGATGTTTTGGAACCATTAAATGTGAAAGAGATGACGATAAGACCACTGTATAGTATCATCTATTCTTTGATATAAGTAAATTTCGAGACCGAAATTTCTCTTAGTAGGGAAGACATGTAATGGCCTCAATACTGAGTCAGTCGTGAACAATATTTTCCAATAGTGAATAGTATTTCTCAGGCCCGAAATGACATTCGGAAGTCAAAAATATTTTATTAGACCGTTGGAAAATATTGGTCATGGTGAGTCTAAGGTTGAAATTTGAAGTGAAATTGAGGTCAAATGGGCCTCCAAAAGTCAAAAATACGAAAAAGGTAGCGAGTGAATTTCCCTAGTAGGGAATTAGACTTGATTTTACATAAATAATTAAAAATAGTAAATGAACTCTGAAAATTACCAGATTTTGCATGCCTGCATAAATTTTTATGTAGAATATTTTGGTGATGAGAATTGAATTTTTCGGTGGTACTGGCAGTTATCGAATCGGACCGATAAGTTTGAATCGGACCAATAACGGACTCTGATTGAGCCAAAAATTTGCGAACTAGCTATTTTTGATGTAATAAGGGTGATGAAATTATTTTGAAGTTATTTGAAGTAAGGAAGAGAGAGAAATTGGATTGGGCCCTTAAATGGCCTAAAATAGGCCTTAATGTTTAAGTGGGCAAAGCCCACTCATCAAGCCCAATTTTGGGCCCATAAGAGTGGTATAAGAAGAAGGGTGAAAATCTGGAGATAACTCCAGAAAAATCTCCAGCCATCCTCCTTCTTCTCCAAAGTCGAACCTCTCATCCTCTCTCTCTCTCTCTTAATTTCTCTTTAATTCTACTTCAAATCTCCCATAAATTGCAACATACAAGATGAAGTTCTATCTCTCTAAGTCACCTTAGTGGCCTCAATCAAATGATTTGAGCAAAGGAAGGCAAGGAATCAAGTTGAGAAAGAAAAAGAGGTAAGATAGAATTTAAGAAATTAATTGATTTTAATTGATTTTTTAGTGTTTTCTTATAGATTTTGAGGTGTAAAAGCTAATTATGAGCTTAAATTCTGCATTTGAATGCAAGAAAAAATAAGGTATAGAGAGCTTTATTGGCCGGCCATGGTTGATGTGGATGAGGAAGGAAAGCTTGCAAGTGGTAGAGCAAAGAAAAATAGATTTTTGACACCCTTAAGTAAGAAAAAAATGTAAGTGACTACAAAATCCTTTAATTTTTCTTTTATTGTGAATTAATTCCATTTATGTAACTAGGTCAAAAATTGTTAAAGTTTTTAATTGATGAAATTGGTTTAGGGTAAATGAAATTGAAAATTAGAAAAGATGAAATGAAAGCTTAAATGGAAGAGAAAAATTTTTTAGGAGGGTTTAGTGTGGTGGCCGAAACACTTACTAAGGAAAAATGATGAAAATTTTGCATGAAATTAATATATGTTAGCCTAAATTAATTATAGAAATGATAATTTGTGTCCATGAATTTTTATTGAATAAATGAAATTTATTTTGGAATTTTTAAGCCTATGTAACATGTATGTATATGGTAAAAGTTGTGAAATATTGTGAAATAATTGATGATTTTAGTAGAAAATGATAGTAAATAATAAATAATGCATAAATAAATTTTATTGAAATTTATTTAATTTATTAGAATTTTATTAAAGAATAAATGTGAATATGTATAAAAGAAAATATTGAAGTAGTAATGGATAATTACATAAAAACATGAAAGAAAGTGAATTAATATGAAATTAATTCACAGTTAACGAAAAAGAAATAAAAAGTCAACCGATAAATTTTTTGGAATAATTATTAAGCTATGAAAGTAATAAGAATAATGAATTATTGGTAAATAATTTATAAAATGAGTGAAAAATATGAAAATTATAAAATAATGTGTATACAAATTTTTGTAGAATTTATATGCTTTACTATAATATTTTTGAAATAAAATATTGATTATGTTTAATTAAAAATATTGAATTATTAAAAAATAATTCAACAAATAAGTACATGATGATAAACTAATGTGAAGTAAATTACTTCAGTATAAAAAGAAATAAAAAAGTCAATTTATGCATTTCCGAAAAATAAAATAATAAATTATATCAATATAATTCATAATTGTTCAAAAAGTTGTAAAATAAATGTTTGACTAATTTATCAAAATAAATTAGTCAATAAAAAGTATTAAAAGAGTGAATTATTATAAAATAATTCAGTAATAGTTGGCATATTAAAATGACAAAAATTTCGAACAGAAAAAGAAAAATCGTAAAAAAGTTAATCACTGAATTGTTAAGAGATAATGTGCAAAAAATTACATAAAAAGAATAAAAGAAATTGTGAATTATAATGCTATAATTCATAAAGTGTATAAAAGACTGAAAAGTCTCAAGTGTCCGAGTAAATTATTGAAGAAAAATATACAAAAGTGACTTAAAAAGATAAAATGAAAGAAAAGAAAAGATAGAAAAAAGCTATTGAATAGTCAAAAGCACTAAAAGAGTGCGATTGACAAAAATGCATTGTATTAAGAAATAAAATAAAGAAACTAAAGATTTTTAAATGTTTAAAAATTATTTTAAATATAATTGATTGTTTTGCCCTTAGCAATAAGCGGGTAATGATATTTTTGTTTAGAATATAATTGGCTAGCTATAGGGACACCCTATATCGCGGTGCAAGTCATGGCGACTTACTTTACTATGGATAAGATCTTTAATCTCTATAGTTTCAGTGTTTTAAATGAAAATGAAAGTGAAATATTTTTCGAGAAATGGTCTCTTGGGGATCATTTCTTTCTCAGTGGGACATTTGGGTCAATGTCTCACGTATCCTTTTTAAGAATCCTGTTATATTGCACTAAGAGAATATTGTAATGAATAAATCATTATTACTTAAATGAATTGAATATAAAAAGTTATAAACGAAAAATGATTCGTTTGGAAGAAAATAAAAAGTTGGAATAAAACTGTAAAGTTTTATAAAAAGTGTGATTAATAAGAAAAAGAAAAAGAAATATTTTATAAGAATAAAATAATAAATGAAGATTAAGTTAAACTTTTATAAAAAAAGGATTTAAAATGTATTTTTATATGAAAAAGATAAATTAAAATTAGTTGTTATTTCATTTACCAATTATTATTTTGAAAAGTAACAAGTTTGAAAAATAATGTTAATTTCCTATTTAAAGTCAAATGAAAAGTAAACCGATAAAAAGGCACATAATTGTTCATTTGGGATAAAGTAAAAGATATAAAGTCCTAAATAACTATTTGAACATGGTTAAATGTATAAAGAAGAAAATAAAGATTTTAAAGCAAATTATCCCAAAAATAACTGTATCACTTTGCAATAAAGCTTAAAAATCTTTAATTAGTAATGTGTTTATTAGTTTAAAAGTTAAAGTAAAATAAAAAAATAAATAGTAAGGATTATAATTATAGCACATATTGGATAACTGAACAATAAATCGAGGAATAAAATAGTTTATAAATTTGGTACCATTAAAGATATAAGTACCAATATACACAGTTAAATGAAATGATAATTATATCGCTGTAACTAAAAATATAAAGCAAATGTTAAGTAAAAGTAAAAGTTATAGTAAAGAACAAACATAAAAGTAAAAGTTAATCTGAAATCGATTCACTTAAGAAAATAGTATAGAGTAACGTTGAAAAATTGAAAATCAAAGAAAAATAATTACCAAAATAAGAGTTAATAATAAAACGAATGTTAACAGAAGTAAAAGAAAACGTTTAATGAAATAAGAATAAGATTAGCATAGTCTATGTAATTATGCTTTATTTGGAAAATTCTAGGATTAATAGTCACCACTGAGCATGTCTAGTGCTCAGCATATAGTATTTACTGCATGCAGGTTATGAAATATTGCGGGAGAATAATGCACAGTAGAGCAAGATCGGTAAATAAGAGATAGTGCTAAATTGAGTCGTATTATAGCATGTATATACTTAGACAATTAAGGTAAAAGATTTAACTGTATTTTAATTATTATTATTATGATTATTGATGGGTGAGTGTTTGGTGTAAGATTTTGCATGAATTTATTTAGTGTATGTTTAATTGTTTATAAGATTATCGATTGATTAGGAATTTTGATGTAAAGGTATTTAAAGTGTATTGAAATTGATCGGTGAAAAATTTTTTTATCGTTTATTGATTTTTCGGATCAGAAAGGAACTTTTATTTTAAGGGCATTACACAACTCGACATTAGAATATATATATATAACGGACTATTCCTTTGACATAAAAATATAAGCCAAGGAATGAAACTCAAAATAAAACAATAGAAACCCTATAAAATGATGCACCATTTTCAACAACAGGAGGCTCCACCGAACATGTTGCCTATGGTAGAATGCACCCAATACTTCTGAAAATGTCATCCCATTACTTGCAGCCAATGGATATGAAATATAAATATAGAGCGACTGAATTCTAATTGAAATTTAAAACCTGAAACATGAATCCCATTTTCTCCTAAAATTTCAAATTCGACCCATCATCATATCAAATGCTATATATTGCTTTGTATATTTGCAAAAATACAAAATGCAAATTACACGAAACCATCAACAAACCCATCACTAGAAATTCAAGGAATGTAAAATACAAACCAATCACATAACAAATCCCTCAATAAACCCATCAAGCGACAAAATTAGAAAAGATGAATAAATATGAAATAAAAAAAAGAGATGAGAAAATAAAATCACACCTTAAGAGAATCGATCGACGAAAATAACCAAGTTGTAGAAAACTCAGAGTTGGAGCGTGATGCAAGAGATAAATTTATAGAAAGCGACGCAAAACTGGAGGAATAGAGGAAAATGGATCACAATGATCCAACACTGAAGGAAGAGAGGAAGATGGTCACACCAATGCAAGAGAGCAATTTTCAGAAAAGTACTTGGAGCTAGAGGAAGATAAGAAGATGGGTAAAGATAATTAGGGCTTAAAAGAAAAAATGGACAATTTTTTTAATAATGTTAATTTAATAACTATTTACCAAATTGGGGTGGGTTAGAAAAAATTTACGGAAGTGGGATTTTTTCCAAAACCGTTGGTGGGGCCAGTGGTATCGTCAGAATGTCGGTGGCAGGGGAAGGGACAAAAGGCTATGAAACCGTTGGTGGGGCCAGCGGTTTCAATGAGAGAAAATCGGCCCCAATAACATGTATTTAGTAATTTATTTTAATATGATTTAATTTAATTAATTTAGCATGTATTTATTTATTTGTTTGGGTATTAATTTGATATTATTTGAATGTAATAGACAGTTATTTAATTGGTTATTAATTTAGTATGTTATTAGTTATTTGTTTAATATGATTTTTAATATGATATTGTTTGAATATTCTGATATTTTGCTACATTATGTGTAAATATAATTATTTATATAGCTGGCTTATTATTTTATTGGCTCAATTAGGTTTCATTTTAATATTACGATATCAAGTTCAGTAGTTTATTAACTTGATTAATGGCTATCTATATTGGCATCATGCTGTCGAATTATTTTAACCATCATTATGAAAATTTAAATAAATTGGCAAACTCAACATAAATATTTTATAACATAAATATAAAAAAGATACATCGATATTGGAAAACTCAACATAAATATTTTATAACATAAATATAAAAAAGATACATCGATATTTCAATTGTTAACCTTTAAAATATTAACTCGACGATGTAACATCACTTTTGCAAGTTTTTTTTATTGTGTCCGACATTACCACACTTACTACAATGAGTGACAGATTCCTTTTCTGTTCTATCCATCTCGTTTCAAATACAAGTTGTTTTTGGGCGACCTTTATTTTTCTGTAACTCCATATTAGGTACTAATTTAGGCCCTTTATACTCAGGCTAGTAGGCTTTATTTTCCATTGGGTTGAATTGCCCGTCATAACATTTGAGTGCGTTGGCAATAGTATAATAGTTATCTATGAAATGGTACATGTCAAGATTCCTATACATGCAACATGCAATTGCATGTGAACAAGGCATTTTTGTATCTTGAAACTTACCGTACTCGCATTCACGTTTCTGAAAACTCACTATATATGTTTCGGGCTCAACATTTATATCAGGTGCTCTGCATGATAATACCTTGAACACTTTGTATCGATTATCGTATTCCATCACTATATTTTCTCAAGCCTTGTTAGCATGCTTGGTCATTATTTTGACACATCGAGGTGTGAACCGCAAGCCTTGTGCCATTTTGGCTATGTACATCTCCCTCCGCTGATTGTAAAATTTGACCAAACAAGCCAAAACATGTTCAATGATTGAAGTAATTGGCATCATGCGAACACCTTTCAGAGCACTATTAACACTCTTGGCAATATTCATTGTCAAGTGCCTATATCGATAACCACCATCATCGGACAGTGTCCAATACTATAGTGATATCCTTATTGCCCAATTATATGAATATTTGTCAAGCTCTTTGATATTGTCCATAAGCTGCTTAAACTTACGCCTTTGAAATTGTGCACCTACATAAGTAAGAAATATGTTTACATAGAAGTAGTAGAGTTGATTAAAAAAATTAACAATTTTTTTTGTCTTACCAGCCTTGTAAAGCAGATTTTTGATTGTTACATTCCTGTGGTGCGTGTTATAATTGCTGATGAAATGCCACAAATAGAACTTATGAAAGGCTAGAGGTTTTTTCCACCCGCCGCTTTCATCCCGGAATACAACCATTATACCCGCATGTCGATCTGATATTACTGTAAGCCCGACACGTTGAGTGATATGCTTTCTAAGCATGAACATAAATCAAGTCCAACTGGATTTATTTTCAAACTCAACAACAGTAAAGGCAACTGGAAATAGCATACTATTACCATCAACTGAGCTTGCAATAAGTAGTATCTGTTAAAATTTTCCAGTTAAGAACGTACCATCTATCAACAAAATTAGCTTACAATGAGCCAATCCATCTATGGCAGGTTTAAAACTCCAAACCGTTTGTTGAACCACAAACTCATAAACAGTTATGGGATTGTACGTGTGTAAAGTAATTAAGAATCTTTGCAACATTTGATAGGACTCAACATAATTATCAAATATACACTCTATTGCTCTCATCTTCGCATACCAAGCCTTGTGGTATGATACCTTAAAATTAAATTGTTGCTTCACAGCCTCAATAATAACATCAATAGGTAGGGTTGGTTGTTTACTTACCATGCCCATGATGCAATTGCGAATAATTTGAGAGTCCAGTTGTCGATGATCTATTGATACATTACCAGCAAGACATGAATGCGGTCCCCTGAATCTTGTCACAGTCCAAAAAGGACTATTTCCTTTCCTGATTGCTTTTAACCTCCATCTACATCCATCATCAGCCATTGCGCACTGCATAATCCAATAATTTGGATTAGATTCAACAACTCTGAAATCCACATTTCTCATTATTTAATACTTTTTCACGCAATACTTCACGTCATCCTTACTATGAAAAATCAAGCCTGTCGATAACTCGGACACACCATCCCAAGTCGTAAAGTGAACATCTTCAGAAATATTAACTTGGGTTGCATTGAAATCTATTTCGAAGTAATGCTCCAATGGGAACACAAAGTTTGCCTCGCCTGTTTCCTCTATCGGATGCATCGATGCTAATAGACTGGCATATTCAGTGTGATCAGAATTCTCGCCATCACTATCTGCAATCATATTAACTGTTTCAGCCTTAACATCATCATTGGGCGATACATAATCATTGTACATTGGAACATCTTCAAAATCATCATCCTCTCCCAAAGCCATTGACGATTCATTTCCATAATTTGAAGTGTTGGCATTATGGCCGGTTCCCTCGCTTGCATCCATATTTTCAGTTTTGCCAAAAATGCTATCACAAAGTAAATCTACATCTCTTCTATTAAAAGATTGCCCATGCTGACTAGGTGTTATATCTATAACCTATTGAACAAAAGGCTGCTATTGATATCAGGAATGTGGAAAATAGAATGGCGTTGACTATATGTGGAACATGAGAAATAGATCATCGTTGATTATCATCAGGAACATGGGAAATAGAACGCCGTCGACTGGCACTTGGGACTTGGAAAATCGAATATCGCTGACTATCGAATTCTGTAACATAATTTGGCTGTGCAACTACTCCCCCAACAAAATTTCTCTCACTAGAACAACTTTCCTATTTGTTTCCAAAAAGTGATTTACTAAAAAAATTACCAACCCTTTGACTAATTTATCGCCTAGGTTGACTCACCATTGCATTAAGCACCTGGCTAATTGATCGGCGCAATTGAGCTTAACCTGAACTGACACTAACCTGGGTTCCAAGTAATTCACCATCCCATCAAGTTACTAAGTGTCTTCGTTGACTGGAAACATCATTTCTTTGCTGGCTATAAGATCGTGGCTGCGCAATTTTAATATCTTGACCACTAACGGACTGTGTAGGTTGACTAGGGTCGATTTCATTAAATATTTGCTGATGACCTGCCTCGATATTTTCTCTTTCCAATGTCTCACTTGTATATTGATATCCCTGTCCATAAGTGGGTTGACTAGCTCTTGCACCCCCTTCACCAACTTCAATAATTAATTCCACCAAGTTGTAATTATCATATCTCATCAAATTATCATAAATTGCATCTATATCTTCGTCATCCGCCAAATTCACGGACATCCAACATAACGATCCGCGATTGTACATTGGACTTTTGTAAATTATTCTAGAAATTACATCATTCATACCTAATTCCAATTTCACGTGAATTTTATGGACCAATTCAGGAAGAGTCGGCTTATTTTAAACTCCCATTCTCCTTGTAACGGCATTTGGACCACATACATTATACTGAAAACCCGACGCTCCAACACTTATTTCTCATCCGATGTGCAAATAAAAGTCAGTATATGTCGATATCTTTCAACTACATATATGTGAACAAATATTAAAATATTTCATTAATTAATTTATATAATTTTATTTATTAAATAATAATAATTATTTCTTTTATTATATTTACACATAATAATAATAATAATAATAATAATAATAATAATAATAATAATAATAATAATAATAATAATAATCATCATCATCATCATCATCATCATCATAATCATAATAATAATAATAATTATTATAATAATAATAATTATAATAATCATAATAATAATCATAATTAAGATAACCAAAATTATGATTACAATAATAACAACAACAATAATAATAATAACAATAATAATATCAGTAACCATAATAGTCAAAATAATAATATTAAAAAAATAAAAAAATAATAAAATTATTGATAATAACATAAGCAACAATGAAAGCGACGATAACAAAAATAACAACAATTTTGATAGCAACAAAAAATTGAACATATATAATTATACATAAAAATTATTATGTATTTAACATAAAATTGAAGATATATAATGATATATAAAAAATTAATAAATATTTACTGACCTTGCACGATAATACTATAAAAATTCTTATTAATCCGAGGTAAACATATTATTTATTTAGATTATTGTAAATACACGAGCAAAAATTGATGCTGAAGAGTTTATAATTTTTTACTGCAAAGGAAACGAAAATGATCGGACAACATTTATATAGGGAGAGAAGCAAAATTTCTTTTAATGAACTTGGGGGGCCGGTTTTCTCTCATTGAAACCGTTGGTAGGGCCAGCAGTTTCAGACTTGAAACCTTTGACAGAAGTAGCGATTTCAAGTCCAATGGTTTCATAGCCTTTTGTCCCTTTCCCTGCCATCGACATTCTGACGATACTGCTGGCACCACCAACGATTTCGGAAAAAATCCCACTTCCGTAAATTTTTTCTGATCCATCCCAATTTGATAAATAGTTATTAAATTAAAATTATTAAAAAAATTGTCCCAAGAAAAAAAGGATATTTTTAAAAATAAAAAAATTAAAAAAAGATAATTTTAAATAGAGTTGATGTATTTTTAAAAATTGGGTACAAAAAGTGGTATTTGATTGAAATTTCTCATTTATTTACTATTTAGAATTGGTATTGAACTTCGAGCCTGTAATTATTGGGCCTTATGTCCCACCGTAGAAAATGCAGCAGAAATTGAAATAGTAATTTTTTTTAAAAAATGAAAATTAAAAAGTTTGTAATAGATCAGGCAAAATTGACCCAAATTCATGGGTCGATTCAAATTTATCCAAAAAAAATTGACCCAAATTCAATCCATATAAATACCCATTGGATTAACCCAAAATTGATCCATTTTATTTTTCAACTCAACCCAATACCCATTGGATCAATCCAAAATTGACCCATCTCACTTTCCAACTCATTGGGTCATTGAGTATTAATCCAATGGGTGTTTTCAAGATTCAAAGATCTTGACCCATTGGGTATGTAATGACATCAACACCGGACCAGTCCTAAATAGTATTTTTTGACAGTGAATAGTATTTTCTGGACCTAAAAAGACACCCAAAAGTCAAAAATATTTTATTGGATCATTTGAAATGAATAGTCAAGGTGAGCCTAGAGTTGAAATTTGAAGTGAATTTGAGATCAAATAGGCTTCCAAAAGTCAAAAATACAAAAAAGGTAACGAGTCAATAATACGAAAAATATATTTTAAATAATTTACTTTAATGTTAAGAATGAACAAAAAAAAAAGAAAAAGAAAAAGAAAAAATTGATACAAAAAATAATTGTATTTCAAATAAATAATTTAAAGATCCCATTATATATATACATAATAACAATTCTTCTTCTTTTATTTTATTTTTTTGAATAATAACAATTATTAGAATAAACATTGAAAGTTAATAGCATTAAAAAATTAAATTATAATCGAAATATTACTCTTTCTAATAATTAACTGTTATGCAGTATAGTATTTTAATAATTTAATTTAACATGACAAAATATTAAATAAAAATTTTCAATACGTTTACGATTGAATATGTTTTTAAAAATAAATATTTAAAATTAATTTAAATTCATGAATCAATCCAAATCAATTCAATCTATTAATGACACAACTCATTAATGATTTATATTTTTTGACCTATTAATAATTCAACCTATTAATAACTCAATTCAAATCCATTCAATCCGTCCATTTGTCACCTCTAGTTTGTAAATATGAAATTGGTACATTTGGGCAAATGAAATGGTTAAAAGATGGCGCCAGCCAAATAAATTATTTACGTCAAGAGTAATGCGAATTTTTTTTCTTTGGAATTGAAGAGAAATGTAAATTAGGATGAGCAAATTTTATAATCTTTAATTTGACTTTGGTCAATGACATAATCCTATAACTGTGTTGCGCATAGCACTTTTCGTGGGACAAAGCCACAAGAAAACGAACGGTGAGGATTGTCCCAACGCTATATCGTGATTCTCATTGGTTAGCAAGACAAAGAAACTGTGACTTTCAATTTTAATTGGTCCACGTAAGCAAGATTGACACATTCCATAAGCTCAAAGATTTTCACTTCCAAGCATTTCTCCTTTGCAGTTTAATTAAACACACTTTCTATTTTTTTGTACTCTTCCAAGATTTTCACTTCCAAAGAAAAACAGAAGGAAAAGTGAAGGATTTGCAATGATGGCCTCTGCATTGATACTACGACCGTCTCTTATTGTGCTTTCAATTCTTTTATTCGGTTAGTTTTTCTTTGCTGTGGCTTCTGTTTGGATAGTGAGGATCGCATTATGTTTCATCGTTCGATTGCTGCTTCTTTGGATCTAGCATGTTTGGCAATTTAAATTGGAATTGAAATGTATATTTCCAAGGAAATTATCATGAAGAACAATACTGCATTGAATAAGATGTTATTTTTGGCTTTTGCAAAAGTTGAAAAAAATGCATTAATTTGTGAACAGGTAGCTTATTTGCATTTTCAATTGCAAAAGAGGAAGCAGCCTAGCTAGGAACAGTGATTGGTATAGATCTTGGAACAACATATTCATGTGTAGGTGTTTACAAGAATGGGCATGTTGAGATCATAGCCAATGATCAGGGGAATCGAATTACTCCATCATGGGTAGCATTCACTGATAGTGAGAGACTGATTGGCGAGGCTGCCAAGAATCAAGCGGCTGTGAATGCGGAGAGGACTGTCTTTGATGTCAAGAGGCTTATAGGAAGAAAGTATTGCTTCTATTTCCTTTCTCTTTATATGCATATCTTTGTTTTTTATGATTGGGTATTTTGTTTAATAAGAAAAATCTAACCTAGGCTGTCTTTAGGTTTGAGGACAAGGAGGTTCAAAGGGATATGAAGCTTGTTCCATACAAGATTGTAAACAAGGATGGCAAGCCTTATATACAAGTCAAAATTAAAGATGGCGAGACTAAGGTGTTTAGTCCCGAGGAAATTAGTGCCATGATCCTTGGTAAGATGAAGGAGACAGCTGAAGCATTCCTTGGAAAGAAAATCAAAGATGCTGTTGTAACCGTGCCAGGTGAAGTGATAACTATTAAGACTTAGTTGCGACCCCAACTATTCAGAAACGTGTTTGGGATTTACTTTTATCCATTTTTTTCTACTCTACAGCTTACTTCAACGATGCCCAAAGGCAGGCAACGAAGGATGCTGGTATTATTGCTGGCTTGAATGTTGCTAGAATTATCAATGAACCAACTGCAGCAGCTATTGCCTATGGTTTGGACAAGAAGGGTGGAGAAAAGAACATTCTTGTCTTTGACCTTGGTGGTGGAACATTTGATGTCAGTATTTTGACAATTGATAATGGTGTTTTTGAAGTCCTTGCCACAAATGGAGATACACATTTGGGAGGTGAGATTCCTAATTACACCTAATTTGTTTTAGCTGTTATGGTTTTTAAGTGATTTTAAGAAGGAAGTAGATGATTTTAAAGATTTTTATTGCTTTCTTTACAACAGGTGAGGATTTTGATCAGAGAGTTATGGAGTACTTCATTAAATTGATCAAGAAGAAACATGGGAAGGACATCAGCAAGGACAACCGAGCGCTTGGAAAGCTTAGGAGAGAAAGTGAGCGCGCCAAAAGAGCCTTAAGTAGCCAACATCAAGTTCGAGTGGAGATTGAATCTGTCTTTGATGGTGTTGATTTCTCTGAACCACTCACCAGAGCTAGGTTTGAAGAGTTGAACAATGACCTGTTCTGAAAGACGATGGGACCAGTTAAGAAAGCCATGGAGGATGCTGGATTGGAGAAGCGTCAGATTGATGAAATTGTTCTTGTTGGTGGAAGCACCAGAATTCCCAAAGTTCAACAACTTCTCAAGGATTACTTTGATGGTAAGGAGCCTAACAAGGGTGTGAACCCTGATGAAGCTGTTGCTTATGGTGCTGCGGTTCAAGGAGGAATCTTAAGTGGAGAGGGTGGTGATGAAACCAAAGGTACTATTTTTCCACCGTTGTTAAGGAACTTTATTATCTCATGCTAAAAGTTAACTGAATTTGATTTATTAATCTGTTTCATTAAGATATACTTCTTCTGGATGTTGCACCACTTACTCTTGGCATTGAAACTGTTGGGGGGGTGATGACTAAGTTGATTCCTAGAAATACTGTCATTCCAACTAAGAAGTCTCAAGTTTTCACCACCTACCAGGATCAGCAAACAACCGTCACTATTCAGGTATAGAACTTATTCTATTGCATACGAACTTACTAAGCAATGTAGATAATAGGAAATAAATCTTTGTTATGATGATTGAATAAAGGTCGGTGTATGGATTTGACAACTCTTATGTTAAAACCTGGTTCTTTCCTTAGGTGTTTGAGGGTGAAAGAAGTCTTACAAAGGATTGCAGGCTGCTTGGGAAATTTGATTTAACTGGAATTGCCCCAGCTCCAAGGTTTCATTTGCTGCCTTTATTTTAATTCTTAAATTAATAACTCGTACGAGTGCTGCATTGTCATCCCCTAACCAAAGTATTTGGTTATTTGAACAGAGGAACCCCTCAGATTGAGGTGACATTCGAGGTTGATGCAAACGGTATTCTTAATGTGAAGGCCGAGGACAAAGCTTCAGGGAAATCCGAGAAGATCACCATCACAAATGACAAGGGAAGGCTGAGTCAGGAAGAGATTGAGAGGATGGTGAAGGAAGCTGAGGAGTTTGCTGAAGAAGATAAGAAGACGAAGGAGAAAATTGATGCCAGAAACAGCTTGGAGACGTACGTTTACAACTTGAAGAACCAGATCAATGATAAAGACAAGCTGGCTGACAAATTAGAGTCGGATGAGAAGGAGAAGATAGAAACAGCAGTGAAGGAAGCCCTGGAATGGTTGGATGACAATCAGAGTGCTGAGAAGGAAGATTACGAGGAGAAGTTGAAGGAGGTGGAGGCTGTATGCAATCCAATCATGACTGCCGTTTATCAGAGATCTGGTGGACCTAAAGGTGGTTCAGACGGAGATGAAGATGACTCACATGACGAGCTCTAAATTCCCTTTTCAGAAGATTTTGTTCAGCTTAATCATTTGACCATAGAGTAGGAAGCAAAATCTGGAAACACGATGAATGCATGGGAAAATTGACGGCTCCCTTAGGGTTTTCCGTTTGGTGTCCTCTCGTTCAATTTTGTAGTTAAATATTTGTAGATGTATGGTTATTGTTTTAGTTGGAAGAACGGAAGCAATAAGCTCTAGTTTTCACAATGGCCATTTACAGAGGACTTCTGGAAAATCATGATGGATTCCAATCAGGAGAAAATCTTTTAAATGCTTAGACTGATTTAAATTTTTCCAATGAAATATGACGTACCTTTTCTGCTAATACCACAAGAATGCTAGCGCATGTGCAAGAATTGCCCCACCCTAATCATATTTTCTTCACGTTAACTTAAGAAAGAAAGGGGCTGGAGAACAGAAAATTGTAGTCCCAATGTTTATGCATCCTAAGATGAACATTTAATAACAAAAAGATTATATATATCCATATACATCCATGTGAATTTGTCAAGAAATTCACTAGACAAAAGAAACTGCTGCGTCGTGCTATCAGTCAGTTTGAGTTGCTGCATGCTGTAAGCAAGGCCAGTCCAACTCACAAAGATCATGGGCCGACTTGCCGTCATCGTCTTTCACATTGATGTCCGCATTTTTCTTAACAAGAAATTCAGCAATGGAATCGCTCTCACAGACAGCGGCATAATGCAAAGGTGTCTGGCCTTCATTGTCCTTCAATAGGAACAAGGAAAAGTAAGATGAGAAAAACAAGCAATTAGCAAAAAAGGCCAAGATAGGCAAAATGGTCATATCACCAAATCCCCAGAGGCACATGACAACTTAAAGCAATTTTCTTTCGCCCTTTCTATTCAAAACTCGTGATAAAATTTTGAAAATATACAAGTTTATCAACATTGGCATAATCCAAAGAAACTAGCCCAACTGCAAACAATATTTTATAAATGAAAGAGACAAAACAAAGGTACACAAATAATAAAAAGTTGCTCTTATGTGTCATATTATCTACTCCAAGGAAGGGTCCAAAAACCACTAATCAATCCTTTGCCACAACCCAGCGAGCAATCAATATGCTCTAATTTTGAAATAGAAATGTGTGACATGGAAGTAAAGGCTCAACACAGAATCATAAACTACATTTTTATAGCTCAAAATGAAATGTAGCATTAACTATATCTTGTATGAACTAGATTCAACAATACAAGAGTTGAAACAAACCTGCAAACAAGGACTATAACCCCAAATATTTTACCTTTGCATTTACATCAGCATTCCTTCCGACAAGAAATTCCACAACGTTAAGATGACCACGATCAACAGCCCAATGTAAAGAGGTCCGACCCTCACTATCTGAAATGATGACAAATGAATCATTTGGAAGTTGATAACAATCCTGATCGTACTTGGAAGCATATGCAGGTTAACCAAAAGACAATTCCTTGCAAGGATATTTATTGAAACTCATGCTTTTAGTGAGTGAGTATATTAACCACAAGAGAGGTAGAGTGATAATGAATATATCTACATTGTGAGCAAAAACACTCTAGAATGCAGGGAAAGTAGAGACAGAGAGACAGATGCATGCCCATGGGCACACGCGCGCACACACATAGAGCAACACTTAATGTAGCAAACTTTAGCCAATGCAACAAATGACAACAAAAGATCCCACTAGAGGGAACATAATATTTTCAGCAGAGAATCATCTGCCCTTATAGATCCAATCACAAGCTCTAATTACTGACATTTGAAAACATGCCTCAAACCATATTTATAGTTAAAAGCTTTACTATCAAGCAACACAAACTCAGTTCAGTAGGTCAGCAGTTAAGAACTCAAATCTTATGCATATTCTTTCCAAATTACAAGTATATCGAAGTTCACCACCTTTATCATGTTAAACTATTCAATCACTGCCTTTATCATGTTAAACTATTCAAACACCTTCCCAAAGCTTCATAATTAAGTTTGCAACTGCGTGCAACCCATGAAGTAGCTTCATAATTATGCTAACGACTGCATGCAACCAAAGAAGTTGAACATGCCAACTAGTTTAGTAAAGCGTCAACAGTGATATTGGCCCATTGGAGCAGTAAGAGAGCACCCTAAAGAACAGAGATAAGAGGTCATATTCAGGCAGTCAAGTACATTTAGTGTTTCCAGGCATTTACAAGACATACAGTATCTACATTACAGTGTAATGCAATTCATGATGTTAATAACATATGAATTGACGAAGAAAAGAGAGGGAGAGAGAAAAAAATAAAAATAAAAACAGGCACACCTTTCAAATTCACAGAAACACCATTTTCTATGCATTTGAGCAAATTCTTAAGATCTCCTTCTCGGGCAAAGGCATGCACAGCTTCCATTTTCCTAATGAAACATCAAATAAAGGAATCATTTAGATGATTGCTAGAATATTTCGTCTTTTATCACAGTTCCCATTGGCAACAATAACATTAAATCACACAGGGTTTAGACATTCAAGGTAAGCATTGACAAAACACAGCTGGTAGTGGTACAAGCAGTAGCCACACTACCAAACCATTCTTGAATTCTATTAACACAAAAACATATCCAATTTCATCAACATTGCTAACAGATCAGGCATGAAAAAACAAAACTAGCAAAGAAATGATAGATAAAGTTCTATAATCTCCTCAATGTATTAATACCTCAGAAATGCCTCATTGACATGCTAACCAGCTTATGCATACACAAAAGCAAAAAATCACAAGTCATATAAATACCAAAACAAATGTTCCCAAACAAGAATAAAATGACATAAAGGTCCGAGAGACCAACCTCTAAATAGAACTATTAAAGAGCACATTCTTTGCAAATTAGAAAGAATCCTCCATGTGTAGAAGTTAAAAGAACCTTACAACTCATTTCCAGTGTCCTCCTCAAAAACAAAAGTGCTGAAAACTGGACCCATTGGGCCTTTGGCATCAATACTTTGTGCATCACCATGTCCGCCTTTCCTTTTCTTACCATCCATAAGTTTAAACCAAAAAAATAAAAGATACTGCAACTGAGGTAAGTACACCTAAGAGAAATAAAAGAAAAACCCGATAATGAAACATGAAGATTAAAATCTAACCATGGCTGAACCAGAAGCCCAAGAAGGATATAACTCTGTAACAATATCAATATACTTCTGCATTGCATCCTCTGGGGGCATAGCACCCAGTTTCTGCCATGCTTGCCTGGCATAAACATCCCCCCAAAAAATCAAATGATAGTAAGCAACAAGTCAATTTATATAATAAGCATATTGCATACACTAACATAAATATAATCCCTAGAAATTCACATAATTATCTTAACCATCCATATATGCGAAGAACATTGACAAGTGCATGCTTGAATCATATGCCAAACATGTGGCCTCATATAGAAAACAAAAAGGGAAAATATAAAAAGTGAAAACTTTAAGTGTTATGAAGAGAAGTAGAAAAGCGTGAACTTGAAGGGAGTTATGGGCCCAATTTGAATAGACGCCATAGATGAGAGCGGTCTCATAAAGCATATTGAATAATTGAGAAAATAACAAATCAATAATTGAATAGTAAGGGTAGAGATTTAGAGTTGGCCTTCAGTGAGTTCCAACTATATTCATCAAAGCTCCCGCCCTCCACTGACAAACGCAGAAATGAATGCATCTTTTAGGGTCATGGAAGAAGATTAGCAGTACCAAGTCCCACCAAAAATGCAAATAATAAATAAATCAGCAGACTCAGCTGTAGTTGTAACAGGAAAAAAAAAAGTACTGGAAAGTAGCTTATGAGACATTGACACCAAACTTAAGAACTCCAAAATTAGCAACATCAAAACCTCAATCATACCAAAAAGATCATTTTAATTCACCAACTAAACAATTACGAATAATATTCACAAAAAAATATACAAAGGTACTGGCTTTCTAACACTTTCACACTTAAGCAAAACCACCCCCCACCCCCCAAGACCCCAGAACAAACACACACACACGCACACCAAAAAAGATAAATAATAAAAAAAAAATAGAAGAAGAAAAACAAAAGAAGAAGAATAATACTCCTTGAAAAGCCTAAGCTACATAATTAAAGAAAGAAAATAAAAGAAAAATAGTAAATACCACTTGGCCCGAGCAGTCATTTTGAGCGCAGAAGGAGGGGGAGCACTACAAGGTCCTTCAGTTGCAATCTTGTACAACCCGTAAAGCTGCAACTGCAAATCAGTCGACACCTTATGAGAAACCCGATCCGCCGCAGCTGCCGCTACGAACGCCGTTGCAGCACTAAAAGTCTCGTCCAATTCAGTACTCTCAACTCCCTCCCAGTCATCATCGTCGTCGTCATCATTACCATCACCAATATCACGATCACTGCTAACTAAGCTATCATTAGCTACACTACCGTGCTCAGCCACCACAGATTCGGTATCGTGGCTGGCGCTAACATCGCCGGAGGTCGTACCGTGGCCAGAGATTGGGTTGGGTTTTAGGGAGTGGTGGGATTCATTGGGTTCAGAGGCGCGACATAGAGTTAGATTGTCTTCTTTGAAAGAAACAACAATGGAGATTAGTTTGGCGAGAAGGTAAGAGAATATTAGACCTATAAAAATTGATTGAAGAAAATGTTGCCACTCCCCCATGGGCTCTCTGTTATGTCAACACAGCAACAGAAAACCCTAACCCCAAAATTAGAGCAAATTAAAACCCTATGAGTGGAAAAACATGAGAAAAGTAGAAACAATAAACCCAAAGAAATTGAAATGAAATTGTGGAGAAAGAAACGGAGATGCCCCTAAAAATTGAAAGAAGAAATAATGTCAGAGGCAATGGAAATGTGTTCGGAAATGGACGGCGGAAGTTTGGCGCCGGCCTTGGTGGGCTTTTCTTGATTCTTTGGTCAAGGCTTCAGTATGGGCTGGATATTCAGAGCATTAGCCTTTCTTTGATGGGAGTTTTGCAAAACTACCCCCCAAAAAAAAAGGTTGCAATTAAAAATATCCTTTTTTTTCCTTTTAAAATAACATTTTTTAAATTTTTATTTTTAAAAATATCCTTTTTTGGATAATTATTGTTATACTTATAATTAATTGGAGATTCATAAAGATGAGAAACCCAATTATATTATCAATTTGCTATGAAAAAATATTCAAAAAGGCCTCCATGAATGCGACATTACCAAATATTATTTATCATGTCACGATCTTGTGGCATTAAGAAGCATTATTGGTGGTAATTGAAAGATAACAGAGAGCCCTCCATTTAGTGGATATGACATATTTATATCTCATCTGATCTACAACTTTTCAATCATTGATCCCCATTCTACCGTTGATATATACATAGGAATTCAGCAACCAAAGTAAAAGAAAATAGCAGAAATCAAGATAGCATTTTGTTTAGCTGATTTGATGATCGCATTGTTGGGCTGCACAAACGTATCCAAAAGCAGAGCCTCACTTATCACTGGAAACGCAAACGGAATGTGGAGTGACAATTTCAATGAATTATCCATGCAAGAAGAGCACTTTTATTGAATCCTATGCAAGTCAAAGACCTCTCCAAGTTGCTAATTATGTGACTTTGCAATGTTAATGGAGGAAAACGAGGAGTCCGCATTTCAAAAAATAAAAAATACACAAATTGCGCTTTCCCTCACTGGCAGTCTAGACAGGGGTTGAAAATTGTACTACTAGTGCAGAAGTGGATAAGAATAGGGAACGCAAGTTTAAAGCATCCTGCTCAAAATTGTCCTAGTTAAATACGGCTAATTAAGATGCTATTCTCTGCATATATTTAGCACATAAGAGCTCCTTTGTTATAATCCTTTATTATATATGATGTCAAAATTCGGATTTGTGCAAAATAAATCAGATTTTATGTTTATATATGAGGCATTCTTAAATTTAGAGGTTATCAAAATTATCCGACCAAGACATTTACATCATCATTATTTTTTTCCAATTAAATCAAATCCATGGAGTCCAAAAATTAATTTAATAAAATATTAAATACTAACTTTTAAGAATCCATGGAGTTTAGAACATATTTACAATCTATAATTTGGTATACAACACGCTATATTAGGTATTCCAGCAGATATATCAAATTTCAAAATGTAATTGTCATTATCGAATTTAGTATACCGACTGGTATACCTAGTATATCATTTGGTATACCAAATTCCAGAATATGCTTGTATTCTGGAATTTGGTATACTTAGTATACCGATCGGTATATCAAATTCTAAAATATTTTTGCAATCTAAAATTTGGTATATCGGTTGGTATACCAAATTCTATAATATAATTAGCATTCTGAAATTTGATATACCGGCTAGTATACCGAATAGTATACCAAATTTCAGAATATATTTGCATTTTGAAATTTTGTAATTCAGCTGGTATACCAAATTTCAGAATAATATTTTGTTTCTGAAATTTAAATTTTATTATTTTTTATATTTTACTGAACCACAAATTATACAAAATACACAATCCTTGTTATTAACAACCTAAATGATTAGTACAATCTTCTCTTTTGCATAGCCATTAGAGTTACAAAACAAAGTTACTTTTGGCAGACTAATTACAATTTTTTTTTTCATTATGCTAATGTATGTATTTGCTTTTTTTTTTTCATTATGCAAAAATGAGCATTTGCTTCTGCAAACTCTTCTATTGAATGTTAGTCAATATTTATATAATAATTTTCTTGATGCTGTTGCAAAATTATCTACAAAAACAATTTCAATAATCTTCATTAGATTAAAATCAATTGAAAAGCCTTTTTTTTTAATGTAGATGCTACTTACTTAAAGCTTCATCCAACTTTTATAGCTTATAAAGCCATCCAAAATTGTTCAAGAATCACACCGATATAGTAGTATTCTGACATCTTAATATTTCAAAAAAAAAAAGTTAAATGGGGCCAAAAAGTATAAAGGGACACAATAACCAAGAGGCTCAAATTATTTAATTAGCACAATGTAATCAATATGTTCCAATACATGCTATTTGCAAGAACAACAATTATGAGTGCAGAGAGATAAAAAGTGTTTTATGCAAAAGAGAAGGACATCAAGAGAGCTATTGAGTCAATAAAGTTTCTCTTAATACTTCGATTCAAAGAGAACTTCTTAAATTTGGCCAACCTTAACCAAATTTGCCTAGTGGTGTTGTTTCTTTATTATTGAAATTCGAAGATATCTTTCTCGATAAGATTCTGAAAGGATTGCCACCTTTAAGAGGGATTGAGCATCAAATCGACTTCATTCTAGGAGCGACCATTCCAAATAAACCAGCCTATAGAAATAACCCTGATGAAATGAAGGAACTTCAAAGGCAAGTTGATGAGTTTTTAGAAAAGGGATAAATAAAAGAGAATCTTGATCCGTGTGTGGTTCTCGTACTACTTGTGCCAAAGAAGGATAGGACATGAAGAATGTGCGTTGATTGTCATGCAATCAATAAAATCATGATAAAGTATAGTTCTATCCCTAGACTTGATGATATGTTAGATGAATTACATGGTGCCTATTATTTCACTAAAATCGATCTTAAGAATGGATACTATCAAGTTAGGATGAAGTTACGGGATGAATGGAAAATAGCTTTTAAAATGAAGTATGGTTTGTATGAGTGGTTAGTTATGCCTTTTGGACTAACTAATGCACCTAGTACTTTTATGTGATTAATGAACCATGTCTTGCGTGAATTCCTTGTAAATTTATTTTTGTTTATTTTGATGATATACTTATTTATAATAAATCTTTAGATGAGCATATAAGACATATTAGAGCTGTATTAAAAGTGATAAGTGATGCAAAGTTGTATGCAAATGTGAGTAAATGTACCTTTTGTTGTGTTAGGTTGAAATTTTTAGGATTTGTAGTATTAATCAAGGGTATAAAAGTGGATGAGAATAAGGTTAAAGCCATTCAAGAGTGGCCTACACCTAAGACAGTTAGTGAGGTTAGGAGTTTTCATGGACTTACTAGTTTTTATAGGAGGTTTGTGAAAGATATTTGTACTATAGTTGCTCCATTGAATGAAATGGTTAAAAAGGATATGCCTTTTGAATGGAGTGAAAGTCAGGAAAAGGCCTTTAGGATGCTTAAGGAAAAGCTATGTACTGCTTCAGTTTTAAGTTTGCCTAAATTTGATAAAGCTTTTGAAATTGAATGTGATGCTTTCGGGTTAGGTATTGGTGCTATTTTGATATAGGATAGGAAATCGATTGCATACTTCAGTGCAAAGCTTAGTGAAGCTGAATTGAGGTATTCCACCTATGATAAAGAGTTTTATACTTTGGTGAGAGCTTTGAAGGTTTGGCAACATTACCTCTTGCCAAGAGAATTTGTGATCTACACCGATCATGAGTCACTGAAATATTTTGAAGTCTCAAAGTAAGCTAAACAAAAGACAATCAAAGTGGATGGAATTCATGGACACATTTCCATATGTAATCCATTACAAGAAAGGTAAAGAAAATGTGGCAGTGGATGCACTTTCGAGAAGGTATTCCTTAATCTCTACTTTAAGTTCTAAGTTATTAGGATTCGAGTATATTAAGGATGTCTTTGATAATAATTTTGATTTTGGTAATGTGTTTGATGCTTGCAATCATGTTGCATATTTGAAATTTTATAGGCATGATGGATACTTATTTAGAGAAGAAAAATTATGTGTGCCTATATGTTCTTTAAGAGAATTACCGGTATGTGAAGTGTATAGTGGAGGTTTGATGGGACACTTCGATATGCTCAAAACTTTACATGTGTTGCATGAACATTTTTACTGGCCTCATATATGTATATATTCAATGAATTTATGAAAAATGTATTGCATGTAGGCAAGCAAAGTCTAAAGTTAAATCACATGGTTTATATACTACTTTACCTATTCCGAATGAACCTTGGATAGACATATCTATGGATTTTATGTTAGGTTTACCTAGAACAAAAAGGGGTAAAGATAGTATTTTTGTTATAGTTGATAGGTTTAGTAAGATGACGCATTTCATTCCTTGCCATAAAATCGATGATGCTACAAATATTGTTAATTTATTCTTTAGGGATGTTGTATGTTTGCATGGCATACCTAGGTCAATTGTGTCGGATAGAGATGTAAAGTTCTTGAGTTACTTTTGCAAAGCTTTATAGGGAAAGTTGGGAACTAAATTATTGTTTTCAACTATTTGTCATCCTCAAACGGATGGATAAGCTGAAGTAGTTAATCGAACTTTAGGAACTTTATTACGTGCTATAGTTGGTAAGAACTTGAAAATGTGGGAAGAATTTTTACCATTGATTGAATTTGCATATAATCAAACTATTCATTCTTGAAAAGGTTTTTCACCATTTAAGGTTTTAAGGTAGTTTATGGTTTTAATCCTTTAACTTCTTTAGATTTAATGCCTTTACCTTTGTATGAGATATCTAATTTAGATAGATAGAAAAAGGCTAAAATTGTTAGATCTATTCATGAGAAGACTTATGCTCATATAGAGAAAAGGAACAAATATTATACTGAGCAAGCCAATAAAGGGTGTAGGAAGATTTTATTTGAACCAGGTGATTGGGTCTGGGTACATTTGAGATAAGAAAGGTTTCCAACTCAAAGGAAGTCTAAGTTTGATATGAAAGGAGATGGACCTTTTCAAGTGTCGGAAAAGATCAATAACAATGCTTACAAGATTAATTTACCAGGTGAGTACCAAGTTTCTGCTACTTTTAATGTTTCTGATTTGTCTCAGTTTGATAAGGATACAGATTCGAGGATGAATCTCTTTTAGAAAGGAGTGAATGATGTAGATATTCCTAAAAGATTGGATAATTATAAGGATCCATTAAGATTTCCAGAAGGACCAATCACAAGGAGCAAAGCCAAAAGGATCAGAGAGAAATTGTTGCCGTTTATGCAAGCTTTCATGGAGAAAGAAGCTCTTTGTTGCGAGTACGACAGTACACGGATGGATAATGTCAACTTTGGAGTTGTAGAAAGCCAGTTTGGAAGAGTTAATTAGGGCTTGATGATGGTGCATATGCTGGGAATTTAAGTGGACCATGAAGAGAAGCCTTGAGCATGTGCATTGCATGTACAATATTTTAAATTTGGGCTATTTATAAGTTGGACTTTGTTTTAAGTTAAGTAAGACTTAATTAAGTTAATAATGTTTAATTTTGGGTTTATTGTTTGGGCCTTACAGGTAGCCCATTCATTTGGTCTTTAAGTTGATTTAAGTTTTCCTAGTTTAGAAAAGATTAAAGGTTAAATTAACCTAGTCCATTATCCTAATGACACTAGGTTAATTTATTGCCTATAAATACTTTTGTAAAGCTATAACTTTGGAGCTAAGAATTATTAGACTTTGATTTATTTGAATTGAATTGAACATTCGAAATTGCTTATCAAGGTGAGTGTTCTTACTTTGATGTTGTTTTAAAAATTAGGGTTATTCAAGTTTTACTTGTGTAGTTCTATTCTTCATCCTATTTCTGCTTTAGGTTTTAATCTCATTTGGAATTAAGGTTTAAAGAATTTATATTTTGGATTGCATACTAAGTTTATGAATAACTGAATTGATAAAAGGGTGTTAGGATTCTTAGATCCTAGGGTTTTGTGTCATTTAGTTTGAGAAAAAAAATGTAGTGTATTAGGTTTGTCAAAAGTGAATTCAATGTAATTAAATTGCTCACTATTCATATTTTTTGGCTTTAAGCAAAAATTGAATACAGTTTATTAGATTTTATTAAACTTAATACAGTATATTGAGTTTTGGCAAAACTCAATACACTATATTTAATTGGAGCAAAAATTGAATATAGTATATAAGGTTTGTCAAAAGTGAATTAAATGTAATTAAATTACTTATATACTCATATTTTTTAGCTTTAAGGTATTATTAAATACAATGTATTAGGTTTTATTAAACTCAATGTAGTCTATTGAGTTTTTGCAAAACTCAATACACTATATTTAATTTGAGCAAAAACTGAATATAGTGTATTAGATTTTTCAAAAGTGAATTCAATGTAAATAAATTGCTTATATATTCATATTTTTAAGCTTTAAGCAAAAATTAACTACTGTATATTAGGTTTTATTAAACTCAATACAGTGTATTGAGTTTTGGTAAGACTCAATACACTATATTTAGTTTGAGCAAAAACTAAATATAGTGTATTAGAGTTGTCAAAAGTGAATTCAATGCAATTAAATTGCTTATATATTTATATTTTTTTTAGCTTTAAGAAAAAATTGAATACAATACATTAGGCTTTATTAAACTCAATGCAGTGTATTGAGTTTTGGCAAAACTCAATACAGCATATTTAGTTTGAGCAAAAAATTAATATAGTGTATTAGGTTTGTTAAAAGTGAATTCAATGTAAATAATTTACTTATATATTCATATATTTTATCTTTAAGAATAAATTAAATACAATGTATTAGATTTTATTAAACTCAATACAGTGTATTGAGTTTTGAAAAAACTCAAGATGTTATATTTAGTTTGAGGAAAAACTAAATAGCGCGTATTAGGTTTGTCAAAAGTGAGTTTATTGTAATTAAATTGCTTATATATTTATATTTATATTTTTTCACTTTAAGTAAAAATTGAATACAATATATTAGTTTTTATTAAACTCATTACAAAGTTTTGGCAAAGCTCAATACAATTTATTGAGTTTTGGCAAAACTTAAAACACTATATTTTTGTTTGAGTAAAAACTGAATATAGTGTATTAGGTTTGTTAAAAGTGAATTCAATGTAATTAAATTTCTTATATATTCATATTTTTTAGCTTAAAGCAAAAATTGAATATAGTGTATTAGATTTTATTAAACTCAATACAGTGTATTAAGTTTTTTCGAAACTCAATACACTATTTTGAATTTAATAAAAATTGAAAATAGTGTATTAGGTTCTACTGAAGAGAACTAAATATCAAATTTACTGTAACTTTAAATTACAATACTAAAATTAAATGCTCTAGTTTCTTATACTACCACAATTTATTGACTATGAAGCAATGCATGCTGCCTTATCAATTACAATATTTAAATAATATAATGCATCTCTCAATGTGTGAGACAAAAGTGGTAGATCTCTAGACAATTACTATTGCCTTATCAAAACTTCCTTCTTTGGTAAAACTATGATTTTAGAATTGCTTGTCTGGTAAGGATACAAGACCACATGCTACATTATTTAGTAAGGGGGAAAATACTGGATGTGAGGGACTTGGTTTAGCTTAACTGAGTACAGGTTTGACCACTAAACTATTGCCTATCAATATTGAAGATGATCTTATTCAAGCTCCTTGTGCTGACAGGTTATATTCAAACTTATTTTCGATGAATTTTTTTTTTTACAATCAGAGGGGTTTATGGAAGAATTGATAAACTTTCAATTATTGTTGAAGTAAAAAAAATCAAGCTGCCTTCAGGAAAGGAGAGCTATTAGAACAATCATCTAATGCCCTTTTTAGTATGGGTAAAGAAATGAAGTCTGCATACAAGGTAAGAGTATTAATTGCTTAAGTAGGGGAGGCTTGAAAATTTAGTCTGTCTAACAGGTTTGTTTTGGTGAACTATAGATTGAACCCAAAGATGAGTTCCTCAAAACTGGATATCTATGGGATTTGAAGAAAAAGACTTTGGTTTTAAAGAATTATAATTCACACCATCCATCACCTATTTACTTTGAAAGCATTATAGAGAATACTTAATAGCTTCATTGCCTTGTTTGGAAGTTTTGGACAATTTTCCTATTGGAGATATAAAGCAATAAAATTCTAACCATCTTTGATAGTTGAGTTTGTCCACAAAATCCATTTCATATTTTTATGCCTAATCATCATGTCTTTTGCTACATGCATGTAGATTTCTGCACTTAAATAGGAATTTGAAAAAGCAAGGCTAGCACTGTTAGAATTACAAAAAAAGCTAAAATTCAAGGAAGAGACAACAGCAGCTACCATGTCCATTCACATTCCTAAATAAATCAATTATCAATTGTTGGAGTTCGAAGATTATGTCACGGTTGAGAGTCTTTTGACGTCTGTCAGGCAATTTGGCAATTTCATCATCTTTATCACTAGGGCTTTTCGAGTTGCTTTATAAAATAAAAAAGAGGCATGTTTGAAACAAATATAAGTATAAATGTATTTATGAAATATAAAAATAAAAAATGAAATATTTTAAAAAATAGTGGCTTATTTATAAAAACAAAATGAAAAAGGTAGCATTTCATGTAATTTTCTCTAATATTTAATACTATTTTTTTTGTAAAACTAAATCCATTATTTCTTTTTTGCACTTAAAAAATGGAACTCATTTGGGTTAAAAGAGGTAAAAAAAGCTATACAAAATTATATTGCCCATACATATTAGATACAAAAATTGGATTGAGAGATTTTTTTTAAAGTTTACGAGCAATTTTTTTTAATAAATTCATGAGTAGTTTTGTTTAATTTAACAATCAATTGTTATAATAAAATAAAAATATTTGCAATTATATTTTGAATTTTCATGAGTGCCATTTTGTACCTAGAATAAAGTTAATACATGATGTGAAACTTGTCATGAGTACTAGTTTATACCACAACTTGATTCCTAGCTAATACGATATCATCCCTAATTACTTATGCCTCTAATATTTTTCTATCAGTTTGTTATTTTCAATGCTTGACACAACAAGTAAGAATATAGTGATACAGGTTCCTAACAAGAATTGATGTACCCCTTTTGGATTTTGACATTGAGTTATCATAACAACAATGTCCAAATATTGTTTATATATGATAATACGCAAGTATTAGTACGATTTACCTAGATAGTAGAGCAATTTTGTATTGGAGGCCAATTTCCAAAGCAAAGTTCTATTTATATAACAAATCTACTTGCCATAACTTTGTTAAAGAATGATTTGTTATTAGAAGCAAAATTCATCCCTGGGGTTCTAAATGGCTCAAAATAAATATAGATGGAAAAGGATATCTTCTTTCTTCTAAGAATCTATAACTTATTGTAAATTCAACCACACCTTAAGAAAATAACCAAAGAGGATTTAAATTTAGAAAAGAAAAATGAGAAGTTTAGATCATCTTAAGCTCTATGTAGAGAAAAAACATATGCGGGGTGTTTTCTCCTACCATAAAATTTACTTGCTTTATCAAAGTTAAAAATCTTCTATGAATGATACTACTTATAGGGACTGCTTTATGTAATTGCTTCTATAGAAAGACTTAAATCTTAAAAGGAATATCCATTTTCCATAGAGATTTATATGATTACTTAATAGTTGGTTCAGGTGGTCTTATTTTAAATAATATTTGCATGGCAATATGGCAACTTGATTTCACATTATGTACACCATTAACTATATAATTCCATACTAGTTTATTAGGAATCTCTGACTATACAAGGGAAAAGATAAAATATTTTTTACATCTTTTGGCTCAATTTTTTTTTTGTTTTACTAACTCTTGGTTCCATTCATAATTTATAACTTTTAATTAGGAAACCAGGGAAAAATTGGATGCAATATTGTATTTTATTCTAAAAAAGGAATTGGATGGGTAACCAAGGATCTTCTCTAAAGTTAATTGAGGTTTATGTCCCCAGGCCCTACCTTAAACCTTTAACTAATATATCCCTTCCCTAAAAGATACTCCTCTAATCCTATGATGGGTTGGTTTCTAGTGAAACTTTACGGAAGGTGGAATTATGAAAATAATTTCCTTTTAGTACCTTAACCCATAAAAAAGTTGAATTAGTCAATATTCTTCATCACTGTCTAGCTAAGAGAGCTAAGTTAAAATAATAGAGTTCTAAACACCTAAGGCCCCCTTCTCCCATTTTTTTTGTTTAAAAATATTTTTTTTCCTTTCGGTTTCTTTTGACCCCACCAAAATTTGGTTATAATGCTGAATAACTAATTATATAATATTTTTAGCAACCTAAAGCATGCAATTATGAAAATGGGAAAGGCAATGGTTACTACTTTAATTAAGACTTCTTTTTCCCACGTTGATACTCTTTCTATCAAGCTAATAATCTACTTAGTTTCTTCCTTAAATTCTACAAATTTTTATCGTTTTGGTTTGTGAATTATGGTAGGTATTCCAAAATACTTATCAATACTTCCTATATAATATATGCTAAGTGTTTTGTTAATCAAAGTTCTATAAGGCTCTAAGGTGTTTGCACTAAAAAAGAGTGAGGATTTACTAAAGTTTACCTATTACCTAGAAGTAGACTTGTAAAATTGAAGTATAGTGTGGACTTCCATAACTTTTTCCTTTAATGTTGTACAAAATAAGATGGAATTGACTAGACTTTAAGAAGGGTGTGATACCACCACCTATCAGGCTGGACGAGCGATCCACAGAGCTACATCTCTACTCACCTAGTAGTAAGTAATCTGCCAAAAGTAACCAAAAGATTCCTGTGTGAATTGGGCAAAAACTTATCCTGGAATGACTAAAAATCCTAAGTAGAAACCAAGCTATCTTTGGGCACCTAAATCCTTCCATGTATCGCAAATGGGTGGAGCTGCTCGATATAGCTTACTGGACACTTTCAAAGATCAGATTAGAAACCACTTGCATTAACAAAGAAAGTAGAGCAAACTAGTCAGAGGAAAGGGCAAAGCGTAGTTACTTTTGGTGAGTGTGTATATATATATATATATATATATATATATATATATATATATATTATATGTATATATAAACACATATGTATATAAATATGTGTGTGTGTGTGTCTTTCTTGATATATATATATATATATGTCTCTGTGTGTGTGTGTGTGGGTGTGTATATGTATGTATGTATGTATGTATGTATGTATATGTGTGTGTGTGTGTATATATATATTAATAATTAATTTTCAAGAATATTAAAACATGGTGATGGATTTGTTCAAATAAATTTTTTCTCAGACAATAATCAATTAAGTAGTTCTTCTATTTATTCAAACAATAGACCTTCAATAACTAGATCATTATCTGCAAAAAATTTAGAATTGAAAGGAGTAGAGTTCAATATAAATATTTCAAGACCATTATATACTGAAGAAAAAGAAAGTGAATATTTTGTTAGCTCGACTAGATCTCAAATGTATGCTTTTTCTCAAATTAATTAGTAATTTAAAGATGAATGGTTTTCAGATAAATAAAGAATTTTTAAGAAATAATTTAAAAGCATAATATAATAAGCAAAAAGCTGAATGGTATTTTAATAACTTTTCTCAAGCAAAATTAAGTAATTTTAAAAGTTTATGGTGTAAAGAAATGGAAGGTAAACAACTTACACTTAAGGCACTGACCATTTCTCCCAAAAGCTATAACTGCCAGGAGAGCTGCTACTTTATACTTAAGTGCACCTGGACCTCCTAGGTAATGTCTCTCACGTTAAGTGCCACATAGGAAGCTCCGTATTTAGGTTACTTTATTCACCTTTCCTTCCTTCCTCCCCCACTGGTTAAACCCCGGTTGGCTCTGATACCACTTAAGGAGCTTACCATTTCTCCCAAAAGCTATAGCTACCAAGAGAGGTGCTACTTTATACTTAAGTGCACCTGGACCTCCCAGTTAATGTCTCTCATGTTAAATGCCACATAGGAGGCTCCGTACTTAGGTTACCTTATTCACCTTAATCAATCAACCTATAAAAAGCTTTGATTTTTTGATATATTAAGTTCTTCTGGTTCTAAGACTTTAATAAATAATCTTTTCTGATTTAAATGATAAGGTGAAGAAGTTTTAGTAGAAGGTGAATGTACTATAAGAGAAATAGGAGAAAAGTAGAAGCTAAAGCTGATGAATATAGTCGAAGAGGTGCAGACGGTAAAAAGGTCTGAGGTCTTTAAAGTGGAGGAAAAGAAGGTGATAAAGGGAATAAAGGTCGAGATATGGTCCTAATAGGAGGAGGTGTAAGAACGCAGGATTGGGTCAACCTCTATTTTAGGATTAATTTATGAGCGATTAATTTTTTATTATTTTCTAATCTTCTAATTAAATGTTTATTTCTATTGATCATATATTTAATATTTTCTACAATAGTATAATAATTTGAAAAAGGTGGTAAATTTAAACTTTCTATTTTTATTATATTTTCTTCCAATTCTATTAATCTAGGTTCAAGAATTTTTATTTCTTCTTTTAACTCATTTATTAACCTATCTATATTTTTAAATGTTCTTTTAATATTTTCCAAATTATTAACCCAAAGGTATTTTACTAAGTATTCTAGTGTATCTATCTATTAAATATTCATTATGCATTATCATGTTATCCTAATCTTTAATTAATTCATACGATCCTGAAGCATGAAATGACATTAATTCTTCTATATTAACAACTATTTCATTTTTTATACTTTCTCTGTTAAGTTTTAATATTTTTGTTTCTAAATATAATGCATCTATTTGATTATAAACATGTTTATAAATACGTTTTATACTATCCATTTTTAAAGATCTACTAAAGCCTTAAAAAATTCTAACATTAAATTTATTAATTTCATATTATGATGAAAATCTCTATAGTCACACATATTATTTTCATGTAAATTATGATGACAAAATATAAGATAAACTTTTAATCTAGCTATCTGATTATTAAACTCACAAATTTTTTGTTTAACATTCCAAATCTTTTCATATCTTTCTAAAAGTTTGTGTTTTTTGTTCTCTATCCATTATTTGAAATATTTTATAAATTAGGAAAATGTTCTGCTGGAATACTTGGAAGAAAATCAATTAAAAATATCAATTAAATTCATTTTCTTATGAAAATCTTGACAATTGCAAAATTCATTTAAATAAAAATATCCTTATCATTATCAAATTAAATCAATAGCACATAAACCATTCAAAAATTGATCTATACATTAAGACATAATTAAAATGAAATACCTGATGACATATATGTTAGTGTAAGCCTTAGCCCCAATATATTGTTATAAAACATTTAGGTTAATAAATGAGGCATTTATTTTATCTATTATATTTCTGTGCATATCAAATGATAGAACTATCCAAGAATGTTGTTTCAGTTTAAGTTATCATGTGTGAGGCACATGGTTGTAAGACCTTGAAACAATTAAGACTTCATTCTAAATATCCCTAGTCAGTCATTGTTCTGGGAATAACAAATGAATTAAGACTAGTATGCTCTCTCTGATAAATTGAGTTATGTCTTACGGATCATAAGGACTAGAGTGTTAATTAGACATCATAGATACATGTTTAGAACATGGTATTTGGATTCGATCCGTTCATAAGAACACTACATGGTACAAGTCATAAGTGTTTCTTATGTGCAAGTTTTGCATCGGAGTTCTTAGACCTAAAATCTCTATGAACCTCTTTATGAATTATTATGTACTTTGACATACACCTAATGTACTCATAACAGGGTGACAAGTATAGGTATGATTGGGCATGCACTAATTCATGTTAGAGAGCATAAGAGAAGTAAATGGATTACCCCTCTCGATAAGAGAGAAAATATCATTGGCCACTTGATTAGTGAACTGAGAAGTGTATGGCCATACCGAGATGAAATAATGAGTAATCATTATTTATCTGAGATTTCAGTGTCACTGGAATATCAAGAAAGGAATTAGTATATATAAGGATGACTAGTTCCATGCCTTATATTAATTCTGATATTTATGGATAAGGGACTATGCAAAATTGCATTAGGTCACTAAATGCCATTTGCATTTTCATTTAATTTGGAATGCTATAATATCTTGCTAGAGAATATATATAGCCTTTGGATTATTTATTAATTCATTGTCAATATTAAATGGATATATAGGATCGCACACAAAGCATTGAGCTTAAAATATTTAAGATAAAGTATTGGGCATTGATTTGGGCTTTTATTTAAAGTCAAATTAATGTGGATAATGGGTATTAAAATTGCTAAATGGATCTTGGTCCATGAAAGAGGGAAAATCGGCATTACTAGGTTTAATGTCAATTAATTAATTATCTTTGGATAATTAAGATAATTATTTTTAAATCCTAAAAATATTTTAATCAAGAATAAATACTTTATTAGGGAGATGGTGTAGCCGAAATTCAAGCTAGAATCCTAGTTGAATTCGGCACATACATTAAACCCTAATGAAGTGATTTATTTTGATTAAATATCTAATGCCAATTTAAATTAATTTGAATTTAAATACTAAAAGAATTTGAATTAATTTAATCACTTAATTAGGAAGTGATGGAGGCTGAAAATGCTACCTAATTCTAGGGAATTTTGGCATCCACATGATTTTCTAAACAAGTGATATAAATTGATTAAATTGTTTTTGCCTAGTTAGGTTTTTTCTCTCTTATTGCCGCCACTCTCAAGGGAAAAGAATTTTTTCTTCTTCTCTTGTATTTTTGGTGGCCATTTGTGAACCCTAGAAAGAACAAGATCAGATCTTATGTCTTTGTTTGCATACCCATTGCCAAATACAAAAAGGATTAGGGCTTTCACTCTAGTTTTAAGCCATCTTTGCAAGTGTGTGTGTGAGCATAGAGTGGTGTGGCACAAAGGCAACACCTTTGGCATTGGAGATCGAGATCAGATATATATAAGTCTATATTATATATTGGCCATTGCAAAAATCAATTTTTGAAGAGCATCCAAGGCTGTAAGTTTATTCAAAACCCTAAAATTGCATGTTTCGATTCTATATTGTATATTGCGTAGCATGTATGATCAAAATTTTTAATTTTTTCACTGTGCGATCATTATGTTTATGCCATGTGATATCCCTTCAATATATTCTAATGATAATTTACAAGGAGTTTCTGATAAGGTTATAGGAGTACATGTACAAGCTTTTGAAAATATAAGTTGTAGATTTAAGGTTTTATTGCAAAGGGAGGTAGAAATTACAAGGAGCTTTTTATTCTTCTCTCTAATATTGAGGTTGGAGTTTTTGTTGCATAAGAGAGTTATAAAAATAAGCTTCTAAGCTCTGAGGATTCTAAGGCTCTGCCTTGCTTTTTATAAACTATCGCCTTTTATAGATAATAAAGGAGCTCTTAGAGATAAGTCTTGAATTTGCTGAAGATAAAAATATTCTTCGTAATGATGTTCTTGATAAGGTGATTATAATCTGGATAAGGTGATATAATGATCCTTGTTGAGAGAATATCTTTTAAAAATACTTTTTTAAAAGAATTTTACTATTTATTTTTTGAAAATCTCGTATCTTGAATTGATGAGTTTTGAAAATTGGCTTTTGTAATTATAACTTACTTTTTTAAATAGTAACATTTGTCAGATAAAAGATAAGTCTAGTTGAAAATGGAAAAGGTAAGTATTATCTTTTGAAAATGAGAAAGGTAGAGCTTTTTAAACTTTGAAAGCTTTGTCGGGTGAATTGAATTGTTAGAGAATACTAATGAAGTCTTTTAAGACTTTTTTACTTTTGTTGATTTTTTGACTTTTTTTTTCTACTTTTTTTTTGCATTTTCATATTTATGTTATTTACATTACATTTGCTTTACATCTATATTTTATAACATATAACTCTTTATAATTTATAATTCTACATTTGCAAATGGGTATTGAGAATCTTCAAGTGCATGATGAGGATGAGGAGTACTACCTTCTGAGGAGTACTACCTTCTGGTGAGTTTGCCCTTTCAGCTAAAATTTGATTGATAATATAATTGAACTCTTCTTCTGAGGATGATGAGGATAACAAATTGATAATTTGATTTTTATCAGCAATAAATCCTGTTGAAGGAGTTAACGATGAAGCTGTAGACGTTTACTGCTCAATGTAATTGATAATTACTTATCTATCGACCTTCTTGACATCAAAACTATCCCACCATTTTACTCCAAATTCTTAATAAAGAATTGAAAACTGATTAATATATTTAGAGATGTCATATGTCCACGAAAAAATCCATGGAACTTTGAACATTGCACAATATTTTAAAAGATTGTCTAGAGCACTTGGGCTGTAGTAAGTTGTAAATTTAAAAAAAGTTTCTCTTATCTGGAATGGAGCTGCTTCAATGATTAAGCCAAAATAACCAAACCATCTGATGAACCAATTCGGGAGAATGCCACCAAATTTATGTGAAAAGTAAAAGAACCATGTACATTAAAAATTTCTTAAGTAAAATGTTTGGTACCAGGCATCTTGATAATCATAATAGCTATATACCAATCTTGGACGATATCCTGATAGAGTTTTTAATTGATATGGTGTGGATTCCCATTCTGACTGAGTAATGACATAGATGATCTTAACTTTACTATAAGTAATTGTAGCACCCTTATCCCATACATAGCTATAAACACTATATCCAATATCATTAAGCATGCTATCCAGGTTATTACGCTCGAAATATATATATATTTATTGTTTTTTTTTTCAAACTTCAAAACATAAATTCGACATATAAACTACACTATTAACACTTTACTGCATACTTAAGAGTATCATTAAGCAATACAATATTTACATCTATGAATCATCTGTACATCACATCCTTGTCAAAGTAAATAAGAATCTTGTAATCAAAATGCACTTAACAGTAGACTACACTTTCAATCTCTCTCTTGTGTTGGCCATCCCGCTGCAGATATCATCCCAGGGAAAAATCCTTACTTGCAACCTACACGGATGAAACACCCGTGCTAAGCTATAAAGCTTAGTGGGGAACATAAAACATGTGGACGACCCCTTTTAAAGGTCGTCAAGATGAAAACACATATATACACATCTTAAAGCAAATAAACCAATCATTATAAACAATATTCATAATAATCTCCCAATATTATATTCTCTTTTGCTATACTTATAACCAGTATCAATACCTATTGATATTTCCTTTGCTTATCAATTTATTACCTTTATCAATATTCATTCATTACTTTGAATCCTATACATCAAGCTTACTTTCTGGATTTCTATATGTTACTCTTGACCAATTATTTTGAATTACTAGTTGTCAAACATTGATGACTATATTATTCATGTATTAATATCAATTGCCAAATATTTTAATAACTATGTCATATTTCTATCACTTATTTACAAATATTTATATATATATACTTCATCTATACTTTATGAGTTCCCACATTTTGATTTTAGTAATCACTTTGATATACTTAACTATCTTAGAAACATGGTATTGTATTCAGATAAATTATATTCCTTATGCATATGTATAATATATTCCACGTATAAGATGCATTCTCATTCGTTTGAATACTTACTATTTTTATTAAACTATTATATCTTTACCTTGTATATTTTTTAACTTTTAAAGCATTTCAATATTACCATTGCTTCATTAGTAATCACACTTAGCGCACTTTATATATATACATTTATTTAACATGTAATCAATGGATTAGAAAATCTTGACAAATCTAACAACTTTACGTAGTAAACAATAAAAGCATTTAAAAAACTTAACAGTTAACTTAGCATGCTTGTATTGTATACTAACTGAGAATTCTTCATACATTCCACTCATTTAAGCAATTTCGAACATTTGGAAACAACTATAAATAGCATACATACCATGTGTTACGTGGTAATCTCTATTTATTTAAACTTACAAAACAATACAAGCAAATCATGTCAAACATATAATGAAGCAATATCCTTAACTCTTATATGATGCTCGCTTTGTACTTTATACTTTAATGTCTGTACTGTACTTATAGTTTAGCTTGCCTAAGTTCAAAAGGTAGATAACGGGATCGGTGGATACCCGAGGGTATCAAAACGGTGGATATCCGAAGATATCAAAACTATAGATCCAAATAGGGTCAATTGTATGGTGGACCGGTCAAATGGACCTAAATGGGGTCAGCTAACAACCTAAATGAGGCTGTGCATGATCCAATAGATCAACTGTACTTTAGACCTAAAAAGGTCAACGGTGTCAGCTACAATATCCCTATAGGCACTATCTATCCACGATTGAACTCTAAGTGCAGGCCATACTCTTATTTAATTCTCTTTTCATATATCATGCTTGCATTTAACTAATCATATTGCACATGTACACTAATAGGATAGCTATATTATCACTATGGCGTAATTATATACACAAATTCATATAATGCTTCACATGCTTTAAAATCATGGTATCATCAAATATCACATAATGTACCATACCTGTTCAAGTGCTCATCATAAGCATGCCTTAACATATGAACTTTGCATTATAATACATCATATGTATATGATCATGTAACAAGATTTATAATCAATAGTATATGTATAAACACATGAATTCATATAGGCATATAACAATACAAGTATGAACCATTGATCATAAATCATCATAATAAGTACCTTAGCATGTTATCATTAAGGCACTACATGTGAACATGGTTACACTAATGTATTTCTCATTTCATAGTATGAATGCATTTAAAAACACTCATTTACTCTTCATAGGAGTGCATGCCTATAAGTCATTTTACATATAATAAGCAAGTATAAAAATTCAATTACATATGCACATTTGATATAATTGTCAACCACCTATACTTAAGTACATATGCGAACATATATATATATATATATATATATGTATATATATATATATATATATATATATATATATATATATATATATATATATATATATATATATATATATATATATATATATATATATATGGACTTTTATTAATAATTATATCACATGCTATATTTAATCCAATGTGTAATCATATAAATACATATTTAACATAACTATATTTAAACCAAATATAGAAAACAAATTAAAAATTCTGCCTACACAAATTTGCATAAGAGCAGCATTCTTGATCCAACTTAGGTGCCCTTTTTGGTTTAACAAATGTTATTTTTAGGCCAAGTGGCCTTATAAAAATTCATTCCCCTATATGTAAAGTTTATAAACCATCAAAATTCATCACAATATCACATCTATAATTCAAGATATTCAAGAAACACCATTGGCTATTCATAAATTTAAAAACAGTTATTATAACCAATTATAAAATTTTTAGAATACAATGGAGAATGAATCAGCCTAACTTTCCTTCAAAAAAGTCATGATCCTAGATGTCTAGTTTATCCATAATTTTACATCATAGCATTTTGACTCTCCTACTGATATTTATGTCCAAAATACCACAATATGTTCCTTAATAGTGTAACCAGTTTTCACAAATTTCAAGCTAACATTAGACATTCATACAAACATAATTAAATAAAGCTTCCTTCTTATAAAATGTTCATTTATAAGTCTATTGTGCATAGGATTCAATCTCATAGCATTCTGAGCAATATACACAAAGATACATCATTTTTTCTTCAGCCTGTTCCAAAACCGAAATTAATAGCTTACAAAAAAATTTAAATTAATTATTTGGATGTCTTAAAGGCAATTTCAATGCTAGGTTCCTTCTACAATTTTGTAGGCATATATCTTATGTAACCTTAGAAATCAAAATGATCTCAAATTAAGTTTTCTAACTCAAATTATGCTGAAATTATAACCATTAGTTCATAATGCTTTATGTATTTTCTTTTAGGAATAATATTAATTCAAAATGCACATTTATTCACTTTACTATCCATAAACTTCATGTGTAATATATATATATATATATATATATATATATATATATATATATATATATATATATATATATATATATATATATATATATATATATATATATATATATACAAGTATGAATGTTTATTATGCTTGTACACTTCATCACTAAGCTTGTGAAATAGGTTCATAAGAGCTATTCCTCTACATGTCACTCATATGTCAAGATTTGATCTCATTCATGCATCATCATTCTTTATTCATGTCTATACATTTCCATATACTTATGTTATCTCAAATAAGCAATAAACATACTTATATGATATTAATCATGCACATGCTTTCTCTTAAATAAATAAATAATGTTGACGTACCTGATCTTGTCATTCCCATAAATATGCTTCATCATTTAATTATACCTATTGCTTTACAATATGATATCATCACATACTCCATGTATTTATCTCTTTCTTATGTTCATTTATATAAAAAAGATGCTCTAAAACATTCAAGAAGGTCTAAATAAGCTTTACTATAATTTTGATACATTTTAGTAAATTTTATGTGAAACAAGGGAGCCATGACAAACATTCTGCACAGTGGCAGATTTCAAATTTCATTTTGTTACCAATATTAAAAATATAAAACATCATTTTTAGGCCAAGTGGTTTCAATAATTCTTATTCCCATGTGTTTCTATTTTTCATAACATTTAAAATCATCTTAATATCATCTCTCTAACTCAAGTTATTGGCAAATCACTAAGGACTGCTCCAATGACTCGCCAAAAGAAAAAGGGCTACTGTTTTGAGAATTTTTGAGGACCTTAGAGGCAAAATTTCGTTATGTCTATTTCTATAACATTTATAGGTACAGATGTCCCGGTTCTAACCCAACTAGAATCATCAAATTCGGAGTTCAGAAACTCAACTTATGATTAAAATAGTCAGTGAAGGTCAATCCGAATTCTGGATAGCCCTTTCACATTAATGCCTAAAATCTTAGTTCCTTTACATGCAACATCATTTGATGGTCTACACATGCATAACATGCAACATCACTATAAATACATGCAAGATCAAAATAATTTCCATACCTTATAATTGAAAGATATCACATACCTCTATCAAACATCTACTCTTCTTACTAGATCAAAATGCCTTTGCCCTTTCCTCCTTCTTCTTCCCTTAACAATAATTCATTCATTCAACATCAAACTTCCACATTCCACTCAATACACCATCATTCGAAGAAGAAGAAGATAAAGAAGAAGAGATAAATTAACAATTTCACATGCTTACCTTATTTTGATTCATTAATATTCTTGATTAAGTAACATGCATGAATTACTCTTCAAGAACACTTAGCTAGACTTTAAAAGATCAAATAAAATGAGGAAGAGAGAAACTAAATTTTGGAATTCTCATGGAAAATCCAGCCCTCTCCACTCAAAATAACATATATATAGTGACATGTAAAATTTCCTTCTTAGTCCTTTAACTTTTTGCATGTCCAACATTTAACCTTCACCTTTTTGCATGCTTGAAATTGATCCCTCTATTAAATCCTTCTCTTAAATCAACCATTCAATTATTCTTTTATTCACATTTACCCCACTACAAGAAAAATGACCTTTAACGACCAAAAATCTGGTCCTTAAAGGTGAAAAATTGGTTCTTAAAGGTCAATAAGGACCAAATTTTTGGTCCTTAAAGGCTCTGCCGGTAATGATTAATAAGGACTAGATTTGGCATCTGGTCCTTAAAATTTATTAAGGACTAGAAAAATTCTGGTCCCTAAAAAAATATTAAGGACTAGATTTCTTGTCCTAATTAATCCACCTCACGTGACCCATACAACCTTTAGGGACCAGTAACTGGTCCCTAGAAAGTATTAAAGACTAGATTTCTTGTCCCAAATAATTAACTCATGTAACTAATCAAACTTTTTAATGACAAAAAATTTGGTCCCTAAAATTCAAAGAGGACAAATTATATCCCATCGCTATTTTTTAGGACAAACTTTTAAAGACCATTGTAATATGGTCACTAAAAGGTTAATAAAAGACTAATATTTTAGCCTTTAATTTGGTCACTAAAAGGTATATAATTCCAAAATAAATAAAATTTTTTAATTCTTTAAATTCAATTGTATTATATAATTCATAAATAATAGATACATATATAAATAATACTCCCAACATGTCATATATATATATATATATATATATATATATATATATATATATATATATATATATATATATATATATATATATATATATATATATATATAATTTGTAATGAATACAAATGTAAGAGTTAACATCCAAAAAAACCATTATATGAACAAAAATATTTTTTATACAACCCTTTCCAAAAAAATTAATAACTAGCAAAATAAGATGATTTACATCTCTATAATTTCCTAACAAAATGGCCATCAATATTTGCATGAAGTCTTCAAACCTTCATTGTCAATTATATACTGTATTTTGTTACTGCAACAAAGTACAATAAGAAAACAAAATGATTTAGTGAAAAAAATAAAAAAAAATATATAGATCTATTAATAATAACTAGTTGAATCTAAAAGTAATTTAACAACTGACCCAAAAAATATTCTAATTCCATAAGTGTAATTATATATACTTCAAAAAGTTAGTATATGAGGGGCTACAAAATACATGCATAACAAAATTAGAACAGTAAAATGAATATATCATATTCAAATAATTACACTTGCAATTCTAAATTTGGTTGACAAGTTATATAGAATAGAATTTGATATTCCATACCATTTCTTATATATCATATATATCATTTTATTTAGCTTAATATTTGAAAAGCTCAACTGTAATTTTTTTAACAGAAGTGATTAATTGATGAATTGATTAATTTTAGCCAGTCTTATCAGCTACTTCCATGGACAATTAACAAAAAGTGATTACCAATATTCCAACACACAAACACTAACCTCAATCCAAAGTAAAAAGAAGACAATAACAACATGCATAGAATTCTTTCAAGGTCAACATTTGGGTTTTCCACTAAGTTTCACCATTTTCCATCTAGATGCACCACAAACCTTACAAGAATCAAGAAACTTATCCTTTTTTCTGACACAACAAGCAGTCATTTATACAAACATCAATTTTATTATAAGAAAGTCCAAGGTCTCGAATTATCTTCTTTGCCTTATAATATGAATCGGGCAAATTGGATCGTAGGATAACAACTCTTCCTTCAACATTTTTAACAACATTGTAAATCACTCATTTCTCTAATGGCCAAGACTTTTAATGTGAAGTAATTTAATTAGAGTAGAAAGCTTAGAACTCTTTGAACCCTGATATAATGGATCCTCAAAATCCTGCAAAAGCCTATAAATTTTTTTTCTTCAACATTGGGTTCCTCTTCAAGTCCACCATCACTACCAATGTTCATTGTGTCTACATCAAATTCAGGATATAACATCTCTTAAGATCCCTTTAATTTCATCCTCACTTGAATCATTATCATCTTCATCTTTCCAATTTGATTCTAGTTCACCTAACACTTCCCCGTGGTGATACCAAAAGGTATAACTTTTAATTATTCCATATACTTTCAAATGTGACTCGACTATCTCTCATTTTCTTAAAATTATGTTGCAACATTTTACACATGGACAACGTATTTCATTTTGTTCTCCTATTCTTTTAAAAGCATAATTAAATTTTTTTCACCCCAACTAAGTATGCTTCATCAAGTCGGTCATCGACAAGTTTCATCCACTGCTTATCGGGTGCCATAACCTTGGTATTTATATTTCAATAGATTAATTAATATAACATTTAATTTCTAATCTAATAGGATGTAATAATTCATTCAACTCATAATTTAGTAAAATATAATCTTTTGAAACATAGATTAATAAATTATAGGAGAAATATGAAATGACTATGAAATATTAAACTCTTAAAAATTAAGATGCTAATTGAATCATTCAAGCCTTATATGCAATTTATTACTAAAACCAATCTAAAAAATATAGCTAACAAGATAAAAGACATCATTATCAAATAGCAGGTAAGATATCACTATAGGGATAGATTCATCAGCCAAGGAATCATAGCTCATTTACCTAGCACCCGTTGAATAAAAGTCTTTCAGTTGCCACGAACAGTTCTACGACAACAACAATATTATACCAAACAACAGCATTACTGCAGTGTAATTAGCATACAAGAATGAATTACTTAAAATGATCATCAAAAAATTAAATAAAACATACAATAACATTCCTGCAAATTAAATAAAACTTGCTTATCAGTTAATAAAAAAAACATTTAAAGCTGGAAACATTTAATTTCCAATTTCTTACAACTTTGAAGACTTTCTAACAAAAGCTTCAAATGTTTTTACATCAAGATTAAAGCTAAAAACATTTAATTTCCAATGTGCTTATCAATTTATGTTGCTATTAGAGATAGCCCACATGTTTCTTTTGTAGCAAGTAATATACAACATATATATGTATATAATAGGTAAAAGAGAGAAATATTTAGAAAAAGGAAAATAAAAATTGAATTTGAGAGCAAGCTTTGGATCTATAGACTTTGTTGGATGTAAGACTTTATTAACTAACATTTTTTAGGCTTAGTGTCCTTAAGAGTGTACAAGTGTAGTGGGTGATGTATTAATTTTCTTTGCCAATAGTATTAAATTATAAGGATTTATTTGTAGATACATATAAATAATATACATTAATTAATTGGTGAAAGATAATAAGGATGCTGATTGAGCATCAGTGAATATATCATTTTGTACATTAGAAAAATAGATATTTAAAATAATAGAAAAGGACAGGAAAGTGTTAAAATGGTGAAAGCAGTAGTCTTCTGAAATGAAAAAAAGAGGAAAGAGGACAGTATATAGTAATATTAAATCCAAGGCTACAGCACAACATCCAAAACTATCAAAACTAGCATCAGCAGTTGATTAAGCAAAAAACAAAGCACTTGTACACAGTTGAAAGTAAAAACCAATTAACAAAAAAACTAAAATCCAACCCTAACAGACCCCTCTGTAATTCACATCAATAAACCTACCCTTTTCATTATAGACAAAAATTGAATGCCTGCATAGAAATCAAAGAAACATTATGCAAATCAAGATTACAGGCCCCCAATCAAAGTAATAATATAAGTAGATTTAATACTTGTAGAAAATAAAAAATATTAATTTTTAAATCAATCTTTTATTACTAATATGGAGAACTTATAGATGGAGCACACAATTCTACCACAGCAGCAGCATTCCTGCAGTGTAATTACCATAACAAGAATGAAATACTTAAAATGATTATTAAAAAACATAAATAAAACATACAACAACAATACAAGAGGGTATTATTAAAAGATGGCTAACATAAGCACAATCCCGCAAGGAAACTTAATATGTTGTTCAATTACTTCCTGAAATTTCCATTTAATTAATTGAAAATCTGTATTGAGTTTCTTTTTTGAAATTTAAATGGAAAAACTCAATAGAATCGCAGAGCCAGAAGAAGAGATATAAAAGCTACCTAAAATAGCAAAACAACGGAACCTAAAACACAACAACACAGCAAAACAATAGGAAATAAAACAACTACCTAAAATAGAACCATAGAGCTAGATGAAGAGATATAAAAGCTGGGAGCTTACCCGATCACACAAAATTGATAAACTAAAATAAGGCAAAAGGGGACCACGGGACAAGAGCCACTGCAAGCCACTAGAAAAATGGACTTCCAATTAAATATTACAGATAAGAAATTTTATAGAGATTATTTACTTTCATCACACGGTCTCCCTCTTTTAGAATTTCCACATTCATTCAGGGTGATCAATTAGGTTAATGGAAACATATTTGGTCATAGCTGAATATAAAACCTCCAAACAGTTATTGCGATTTTTCATGGATATTAAATCACATTTAATTTAAGCTGTTATTGTTGTTTTTCATGGATATATACTTACATACTATTATATAAATCACATTTATTTTAAGTTGTTATTTTAAGAGAACATATAAATCACAGTACTGAATTTTAATTTCTAAAGCAAATAATTAAGAAGACTAAATGATTAATTTAGAGTGAAAAATAATTGCAATAGTAAGTAATTAAAAGATGATATCATGTCTAAAATTCCAAATTGTAAGAAAGTCTACCTTAACTAATTAAGATGTATCGATACCAAGCAAACAATAAGTTCACAGAATGGTGGAAACAAACCACTAATCAACATTAAAATAAAACAACAGGGCATGATTTGGTTTGATACTATTGAAGTGATAATGAAACTTAGGATTTACATTATATTATTTTAAATAGTGTGCATAGTTTATGCAAATTGTCTTGTATCAAATTAGTTTTGTAGATTAGATTGCACAAATTAATATACCCTCCTAATAAATGTGTTATGATTATTAATTTTTTTTATAAGCTGAATATTTAAAAAAATTGAAAAAGTTGGAGTATAGCAAAATGAACAAGTAAAAACAGAGCAAAACTGGCAGTACCCAAGCAGCCTAAAAACAAGACCTGAACAACCATAAAAATAATAAACCACCAGTACAATCCACAAACAGCCAAAATTATCAAATGATAGGAAGAGAAGAGCAGATAATTTTCAAACAATGGCTAATCATTTAACTATTAATCTTGACATGTTAAATTTGATGCTATTAGTGTAGCTCTTTTTCTAGTGGCTGATAATTTTTTTATAGCTTCTATGAAAAACATTGAGTGGGGATAACATTTCCCAAGACTAAAATGAAAGCCTGATGAGAATGTAAATTAGGCAATAAATTATAAAACCTATAATAGTGGAGATATAATTCCTCCTAGATCCATGATAAAAATTTTACTTATGTTATCACTTTGGAAATGGTGTTAAGTCAAATATCTATGAGAAACCTATCTTGGAAAAAGTAATGGAGCCTTGAGATTTTGACTGATTTTGTCAATGTTGTTATGTGAAGTAGCACTATTAATGATTTTTTAGGTTGAAGGATGAGTTGAGAGTGCTAGTGATGTTGCATCAATATGGGAAAGATTTTAGTGTTTGGTGGGTAGTGTGAGACGTGGAACCATGGACAGATTTTCTCGAGGTTTGCCCCCACTTAGGTGTCTTTTATAATGCTTGCTTAATACTATCAATAAACAACTAGCACCAAGCCACTAACGCTATCAACACACTTTTAAGATATTTTTCAAATCTGTTCTCATTAACTAGATAAGTCAGACACATTCCATTGCTATGATATGAGGCAAATTCAACCTCATTGATTATGTTTTCACAGATACTAGCACTTGAAAGTACTGATGATATACTTTAAAAAATTAAAACACCAAAAAAGCTAACCTACCAATTTCCATACAGTAGCAGATATGCTACCTCTAAGGGAGTAGAAAACAAAGCAAGATGACCAGTGAAACTCATAAGCAAAGAAATTTTTAGCAACCCTTCCACTAAGTCTCACGAAAGCAAAAAAAAAAAAAACTCTATAAGCACTGTAAGTTCTCAACTTCAGGAAAACAAATCACCTAAGAAATTGTAGCATTTCATCTCGAAACTTCCCTAAAAGTGGACCTAAAGTAGCTTTGACAAAAAGCACCAACAGAATTTAAAGATATGCCCAAGTGGAAGAAGGAACACCTCAGCAAATAATAACATCTCATGTCTAAGGCAAAAAGAATTCAAAAATAGGGAACCAGTTGCTCCATCGAGAACAAGAAAATGATAACACAAAGAGGAACAAAAAACATAGAATCATAGACTCTGCCCAAAAAAATTCAAAAATAGGGAACCAGCAGTTCCATCGAGAACAAGATAATGACTAACACAACTAGGAACAAAGAACACAAAATCGTAGACTCTGCCAAAAAAAAAAACTGGTACAACAAACAACCTAGAAAAGGACCCATTACTACCCCCAAAACGTAAAATAAAAACCAAAAAAACCTAAGAATCATACAAGTAGAATTTCATACGAAGTAGAGGGCCTAAAACCCCCAAAACTGCTTTCCAATCAACCAACAGCAAAATTTGAGATGAAGTTCTACCTGCCTCTTATAACAAAAATATAGAACAGCGGTACAATATCCAAAGAAGGCGATAACAGTCCTCAAACCACATTCAACAGCTATTCCTCCAAGCAAACTTAAGATTCATAAACGGAACGTATAATCATGGAGAAAAAGGTCTCCCACAAAAAAAAAATATAAGACTTTAACACATACCAGTTTCAAGTTCCTCATTATTCATTCGTTTGGAGTTGTAGAAAGCATTTCTCGCCTCTTTCTTCGTAACCAAACAAGAATTAAAGCAACACACTAGCCGTTCAAGAAATTAAAGGAGCGTTCTTTCAATATCTAGCTATCCGATACCCATGGATGGCGAAGGAGATAGAAAAAAATAGAGCAATTTTTAGGTTTAGGTTTTCAAAATGTTTAGGAAAAAAGAAGGAATACAGAGATTATAACTTAAAACCCATTCTTTTATTTCATTTATTTGTTCTTTTTATTTCTCAGTCAATTTTGTCAATTGATTGGCGCCTAAAAATCTCGCTAATAAAATGCATTAAGGACCATAATTTCAAGGAATTAAGGACCAGTTTAGATCTTTTCCCTATTAAAATTGGAAAATTGGGAATTAAGGAAAAGAAATAAAAGTGGTCCTTATATGTATACTTTTAAGGACCAAAAATTTGACTAGTTACAAAATCATGGTGCCTAATAACCCTTTTTCTCGTAATGCCCCTAAAAATGCCATAATTACAAATTTACCCCAAAATAATACTTTATACTCCAATTACACCCTTGAATATTATTAAACCAATATAAATAAATTAATTACGACCTTATAAAATTCATACCATATAATTTACACATTTATCACATAATTAATTATACCTTAATTACTTTTTTGCCCCAATCAATATGTTAACTCTTAATAATTCATTTAATAATACTCAATTAGACTTTAATAACATGTAATTGCTCTTGAATTCTACTAGGGCCTATTTTTGGGTCCTTACAGTAATTCTATTTTTATCTCTCTCGTCGTAGTTATGTTTTATTTTTACTGATTTAGTATCTATTAATATAGCTTTATAATACTCTTTTAATTTACTTTGGTCTTCCTCGTGAAAAAGAAAACTATTAGGGAAAACATAATCAATCAACCTATAAAAGCTCTGATTTTCTGATATATTAATTTCTTATGGTTCTAGGACTTTAATAAATAATATTTTTTAATTCAAATGATAAGGTGAAGAAGTTTTAGTAAAAGGTGAATATACTATAGGAGAAACAAGAAAAGAAGGAGATTCTAAAGTTGATGAATATGGTCTAGGAGGTACAGAAGGTGAAAAGGTCTAAGGTCTCTGATGTGGAGGAAAAAAAGGTGACAAAGGAAATAAATGTTGGGATATGGTCCTAATAGGAGGAGGTGTAAGTGGAGGATTTTGTTGAGAATTTTCTAATGATAATAAAGTTCCTATTGAGAATGTGGTATATTTAAACATGGTAAACTTTTAATTTTTTCTTTAATTTCTTTGAAAATACTAGTATGCTTTTCTGTCTAGGGTTCGGGTTTCTTTTAACCAATTATATAAAGGCTTACATAATTTTTCTAAATCTTTGAAAAAATCATGAACATAATTTAAACATCCTAAAAATCTTTGTAACTATTTTTTTATCTTTTATTTCATTTGAAAATTTACTAGTAAATTCTAAACTTCTATTTATTGATTTTATGGTGCCTTGATCTGTATCATGTCCTAAGCATCTAACTTTATTTTGGAAAAGTTGCATCTTTGGTGCAAAAACTTCTAATCCATTCCGATGAATTAAGTGAAAAAATCTTTTTAGATGTTTGATATGTTGGCTTATTGAATTTGAAAAAATTAATACATCATCAATATATACTATTGAAAATTCATGTATTGCTCTTAATATATCATTCATAATATTTTGAAATTCTAAAGAAGCATTTTTAAACCAAATGGCATAACATTCCATTCATAATGTTCAAATGGAACATTAAATCCTATCTTATACCCATCTTCTTCATCTACCTGTATTTGCCAAAATCCTGATTTCATATCAAATTTAGAAAAAATATTTGTATCGTATAACGTTTTTAATAAATCTCTTTTATTTGGTATAGGGTATCTTATCAATTGTAAAATTACATTTAAAGGTTTATAATTTATTACTAATCTAGGTGTTCCTCTTTCTATTTTGCTGCATTCATAACGTAAAATGCTAAACATGACTAAGGGGACTTAGAATCTCTTATTAATCCTTTATCATTGAAATCTTGTATTTCTTTACAACAAAATTTTTCTAAATCTGGTATCATTTTGATGACTTGAGATTTTGTTGAAATTTTCTTTTCATCAAAGTCCTTTATGTAAGGTAATTTTACCACATGCTGCTTTCTACTCCAAAAAGCATTAGGTACTGGTGCACAAATTTCTTTTGAAAAGGTATTTTCAAATTCTTTGCGTTTTTCTTTTATTTTTGTACTATTTAATTGTTCTTTTATTCTTTTTTCTTCTATTTCTTTATGAGAAATTTAATTTGTTTTTGTTTATTTTTTAATAAATTGATTTTTTGAATTTTTTTTACATGACTAATTTCTTTAGATACTAGAGGAGATGCAAATTCAAAAAGAATTTATTTATCTAGAATTTTTGTCTTGATACTATTATCACATACTTGAAAAGGATATGATATTGTAATAAAGAGTGTTCCTAATATAACTCCAGAATTATTTTTTACTAAAACTAAATGTGTTTTAAAGCAATATCCCTTATTACAAATCTTAACTGTTGATAATTTATAATTAATTATTAACTTAGATCTATTAGCAATACCTAATCTTTCAAAAGTTTTTAATAATATTTGGTTGGGATTAAACCTTCCTGAATAAAATTTTGATTTGCTTCTCTATCTATTAAAGCTAAGGTAGTTAAATGAAAATCATCGTTAACAATTATATCTAATTTTACATACCACTTTTGATAATTTACTTGAGATAAACTATTTATCTATTCTTCTTATGTATCCTTAATGGTAATACTAAAGGATACTATTCCATTTAATTTTTTTATCTTCTTTTACTGCATTACTAAGACTAACCTTTAAACTTTCTTCTTCTAAATGCTAAACTTTTCCTTTTAATATATGTACTTCTCGTTTCAATATTTTAATTTCTTCCTAAAGATCTTGAATAGTTGATTCTTTTATAATTTCAAATTTTTTAGATACTTCAGCTAAATTATAAGATGTGAAATCTCTTTTTTTTTGTACTTAATATTTCTTATAATCTAAGTAGATAATTCTTTTTTTATTTTTGGATAATCTATTTTATCAATAATGCCTAATAAAAATTATTTTTTATCACTTATCATATTTATATTATTACATTGATATGGTCTTATGCAACTACAAGATTCAGATTCAGAATTACTATCTTTGCTATTAGTTTCAGATTCCTCACTTATTGCATTTAAATTATTTTATAAATAGTGAATAATTTCTTCATCACTTCTATAATTTTCATTGATTATAATTTTAGCTATTTCCCTTTTTAATTCTTTTGAAACATCCAAATTATTAATACATTTTTTTATCTTACATTCTCTTGAATAATGTCCTTGCCTACCGCATTTATAACAAACTACAATATCTTTCTTACTAGTTATAGGTCTAAATTTTTTATATTTTGATTTTCTCTTAATGGTTTTTTTCGATTATAATTTTATTTTGGCTTATATCTTTTTATTTATATATTTATTTTCTTTTAGGTTTTATTTTTCTTTTGGTAGCTGATGGAACTCTAATCTGTTGATAACCATACTGTTCACAAAATGAACCCAATTATTTTCTTCCTACTACACTATCTCTCTTCAATTTTGCTTTTAATTTTAAATTAGTGCAAATTGATAATCTTTCTATGTTAACAATATTTATTAGTTGTCCATAAGTTAATTCATTATAAGGTATTGTACAATTATTATCTCTTTTTAACCTACTCCTTGCTCTTTCTGCAAATAACTTCGATAATCTTGCTAAAAATCTTTTTTTCCAATAAATATTGTTACAATTTGATCTAGTCATTACTTTAGTTAAAAATACATCTTTATGCCATCTAAAGTTGTGTAATTTAGGACAAGTTAAGTTTTGAAGAATTTTTGAACTTCTTTCTTGATATAAACAAGGATCTTCTACAAAATTTTTAGTAATAGCAAATATTAAAGTACTTATCATGTCATCTTGTTCTGTTTCTATCTGAATATTATTTTCTACCTTAACAATCCTTTCGTATGCTATTAATATATAATTCCTATCTATCACAGTTACATAATGATCCCACCAACCTTTTAATTGGCCAGTAAATATTGATATTAACATTTGAGCTATTGCAGTTTCACTATTTGCTTTTGATTTATAAGCACTAGCTACCATAGTCATTTCTTCTAATAAATTTAATATTTGATGTCATGATAAACCATCTATATTCCATTCGTATAAAGATCTACCATCATATTTTAATTGCTATTTAGTTTCTTTATATTGAGTATCTGATGGTGTAGGTCTTGGATAATAGTTTTGATTTTTTGATCAAGGTGTATATGTATTAAAATGCAATTTTTTAATTGATAATTCATCCTTATTATTTGACTTAAATTGTTCTTCTAAGTTTTCTATTTCTGATGTAGTCTCTATCTGACATAGCTTTTTCATCTATAGACATAATCTGTTTATCCTTAATATTTAGCTTTGCTAATTTTTCTTCATCTTTCTTAATATAGGATCTTCATCTTTTAGCTTAATAATTGTTCTTGGGAAAAATTCAAAAGGTTTAAACAACGATGTTTCTAATTTAATAGGTATATTTTCTGTTAATGTTTATGATGTATGACCTATTTCTATTTGTGACTTGGGTGTTTGTACTATTTGTTCTACTCTACTTAATTGATTAGTTATAGTTTCTAATATTTGATTTGAAAAATTGTTTTGCAATATTATATGTTATAAATCTTTTCCTATATCTTTATTTTCTACTTTTATTTCCTTAAATTATTCAAAAAAATAAGTTTTTTCTTTACTTTTTACTTGAATACACTCTAACGGAGGATAGATAGATACTATCAATTTTGCTTCTAAAGTGTTGCATTGTTTACCTATCTGAATATAAGTAAACAATGGAACACTTTAGAAGAAAAATTGGTAGTATCTATACATCCTCCATAAAAGTGTATTCTTGTAAAAATAAAGAAAAAACTTATTTTGCCAAACCATTTAAAGAAATCAACCTATTAAATTAGAAACACCGTTGTTTAAACCTTTTGAATTTTTCCTAGGAAAAATTATTAAGTTAAAAGATGAAGACCCTATATTAAGAAAGATAGAAGAAAAAATAGCAAAGCTAAATATTAAAGATAAACAGATTATGACTATAGATGAAGAAGCTATGTTAGATATAGAAACTACATCAGAAATAGAAAACTTAGAAGAACAGTTTGAGTCAAATAATGAGGAAGAATTTTCAATTAAAAAATTGCATTTTAATACATATACATCTAGACCAAAAAATTGAAACTATTATCCTAGACCTACATCTCCAAACACTCTATATAAAGAAATTAAATATCAATTGGAATATGATGGTAGATCTTTATACGAATGGAATATCGATGGTTTATCAGAATATCAAATATTAAATTTATTACAAGAAATGACTATAGCAGCTAGTACTTATAAATTAAAAGGAAATAGTGAAGTTGCAATAGCTCAAATGTTAATATTAGGATTTACTACACAGTTAAAAGGTTGGTGGGATCATTTTGTAACTGAGATAGATATGAATTATCTATTAACAACATGCAAAAGGATTGTTAAGGTAGAAAATAATATTTAGATAGAAACAAAATAAGATGACATAATAAGTAGTTTAATATTTGCTATTACTAAAAATTTTGTAGGAGATCCTAGTTTATATCAAGAAAGAAGTTCAGAAATATCTCAAAACCTAACTTACCCTAAATTACAAGACTTTAGATGGTATACTGATTTATTTATAACTAAAGTGATGACTAGATCAGACTGTAATAATATTTATTGAAAAGAAAGATTTTTAGTAGGATTACCTATGTTATTTATAGAAAGAGTAAGGAGTAGGTTAAAAAGAGATAATAATGGTGCAATACCTTATAATGAATTAACTTACGGACAACTAATAAATATTGTTAACATATAGAAGGATTATCAATTTGCACTAATTTAAAATTAAAAGCAAAATTGAAGAGAGATAGTGAAGTAGGAAGAAAAGAAATAGGTTCATTTTATGAACATTATGGTTATCAATAGATTAGAACTCCATCAACTACCAAAAGAAAAATAAAACCTAAAAGAAAATACATATATAAAAGAAAAAGATATTAGCTAAAACAAAATTATAATCAGGAAAAACCCATTAGGAGAAAACCAAAATATAAAAAATTTAGACCTAAGACTAGTAAGAAAGATATAGTAATTTGTTATAAATATGGCAGGCAAGAATATTATTTAAGAGATTGTAGGATAAGAAAAACATTTTAATAACCTGGACGTTTCATAAGAATTAAAAAAGAAAATAGCTAAAATTATAATCAATGAAAACTCTAGTAGTGATGAAGAAGTTACTGATTATTTAGAAAATGATTTAAATACAATAAGTGAAGAATCTGAACTTGTAGCGTAAATAGTAATTCTGAATCAGAATCTTGTAGCTGTAGAGGACCATCACAACAAATTACCTGTTTTCAGTCGCTAAAAGGCCAGTCGCAAATATATTAGCGGCGAATTCAAAATCAGTCGCTAAAATTCGTCGCTAATTATTTTTCGTCGCTAATTGTTTTCTTCCGTCGCTAATTTATATTCCTAATTAGACACAGTATTATTATAATAATATTTGGCGACTACAATTCCGTCCCTAAATCGTCGCTAATTATAAATTAACTTTAAAATTTAGCGACGTAATATTAGTCGCTAATTATTTCTTAAATTATATCTATTATACATTAGCGACACTTTCTGTTGCAAAGCCGTCGCTAAAGTATTGTATATTTGAATTTTTTCTTTTCCTGCATTTTAAAATTTTAATCCTGCATACAACGATCGCTATTTATTTATTTTCATCTTGTACATAACATTGATCTCACACATATAAACATATTGATTCGAAATCAAAATATATTCCAAAATACACATATATAGAAAATTATTTGAAACCGTACATAATATTATCCTCAAAAATCTCTCATAAAACAACAAAATAATAATAATACTGTACAATATCTGAAAGTAATATTCACAACTAATCCACATAAGCTGAGATTTTCTAATAAATTTAAAGAACTACCAAACTATACATACAAAATACTAGACAATCACCATCAACTAGTTCATGATCAATGGCAAAGCCTCTCCATCTAGCACCGAGTCCATTTTTTCCCGCCAGGTATTTTGTCGCATATGCATCTCCATTCTCATCCACCAACATAATAAATTCATCGCGAGAAGGAAAGTGATCTTTGCAAAACTTAAGTGATAGACCCTGTCAAAATATTTTAAAACCAATGACCATGTTATTGTTTATCAATAATTGGTCTATCAATAAGGAACACTGTCCCTTCAGCTATAAGATGTAATCAAAACTTACCAGCCAAAATCCTCCAGTGACGTGTGACTGAAGCATGGGTTTCACAAAACTTGGGTAATCAGATTCTAAATTTGACTGAAGTTCTTCTGCTTTGTCAATTGCATACGCTCTATCCTCATCAAAAGCATAGACTCGATTGAGCAGATCTCGATGCCCAGTTATTGTAGCTCCTGCAAATGAATTTCATAGGAGGTGAAAAATACTAATGCTGTCTACAAGTTGTCAACTAAAGGAAAAACACTTCAAAACTTCTGATTGCTGAGATCAAATGCTAACCTTGCAGGTCTGCCAAATATTTAAAAAGAAGTATATTTAGATATATGATTGTGGATCAACTAACATCTTATCCCATCTTTCTCTTCAAGCACTTTAACTCTTCTAGGAATGGATGGAGGACTAATTCCAGTTTTTCCCCTAACATAAATTTAAATACAGTGTTTGCAGCAAAACCCATAAGAGTTGGAAGATCTAAAATCAACAGCATTTACCCACTATAGTCATACGCCCCCAATATAAAAGGGCATAACATAGATTCTCCATCCCAACTAATACGAAATACATCCCTTCTCAAATATGCCCCCAATAATAGGGATTTATTAGGAGCAATGTTAGTAAATTATATAGTTCTAAGATTCCTAATTATATTTTCTTAAATTTGTATGAAAATGGATGCACCTCCATCTTTGTGGGACAAAGTGAGTATACTATTTAGCTTCTCCCCCAACAATTTCTTTGACTCTCCATTTGGACATAAATCTTCACCTCTATTCACATCTATTTCCTATCTACAGCCGCATGCATATCATTCTTATCCTTCTTCATTGTCTTAAATTTCAGAAATCCAATAGAGTTTCAGTTTCATTTCTTTTGCCTATCCATACTCTTTTGACACGCTCAACTAATACTAAAAATTCACAAACCAAGTGAAGATGGGACCAACTTGGGTACGACACACTTTAACCTGTCTCTAAAGGAGAATCCAAATTGAAATTTTTACACATGAAAAAAAATTCTAAGAAAATTAAACAAAAATAAGCATGCTATATGAAACTACTCAATTACCTGAAATAGAATCTTGATAAAAATATGTGAAGAAGTCGTATCCTCCTTAGTTAGACGTATATAGGCTAGCACATGACAAGGCAAAGCACCAGTGCCAAGTAAATGGGCAAAAAACTTCTCCACATTACGCAACTTGTTCGTTTCTAGCCGATGAATCATGGAATATTGCTGAACAAAGCACTTTTCAAAATTTTCCTGGTAGACTTTGTTGATCATGCAAAATCTCTGCCCCAACAGGTCATAGTATCGAAGGTAAGTTCTCTCTTGACTGCAGCACTCCAATAGCATAATACACAGTTCCATCTACATACACCAATTGACCAAAATAAAAAATAAAAAAGAAAATAAAAGAAAGAGTGGTAAGTCCCAAGAAGTTTAAGAAAATCTGACATAACAGAATTGCAAAACTAAGTGATTTTACAAGTTTAAGAAGGAAATAATGCAGCCATGCAACAAAACTAAAAAGATCAGGCATAATTCTAGCTGAATCATGCACGAACTGTTATCAACTTTTGAACTAAAACAACTTTCCATATTTAGTAGAATAAAAATAAATTGCAGAAAGCTCAACTAATGCTCTAAAAATCCTGCAACACCAAATCACATCTGCTAGTTGCTACAGTGACTCGAAATTCAGTTCCTTTGGTATTATTAAGTTCCAAAGAATACAGCTCAGGAGTAAGTTAATAAAGTACTATATGCCTACCACAGACATCAGTGATTATAAAGCACCTGTCAGGAAAAAAAAAGCCGAATATATGTTGCTTACCTCCTGTCCTGGCTCAAGTTTAATTTTTAGGAGCTTATGCACGGCCTCCTCAAAGTCCACACCAGACATGATGGTAAGATAAATTGTCCTTCGAAGATTGACAAAATTAGGTTCAGTTTCATCTTTTATTTTCATCTGCTCTTCTTCTTCCTCAGATTCTTCCTCATCATCATCCTCATCTTCATCACCTGAACCTGCATCAGAACCTTCTTCATCCTCGGACTCCTCACCCAAGATGCTTTTCTTCAATTCTTCATATTTTGTCTCATTCTCCAAAAAATTATCATCCAGTCTGAAGATATCTTAACAAGGAGAAAAATAAACATTTATAATAAAGCATTACATGACAGAATAACCTGCTAAGAAGATAAGTTCTGAGTCAGACCAAGGGTGATCTCTGGATCTATATCCTCTTGAAGTGATATCTCATGTGTTGGTCTTCCAGCTCAACAAGGTCCAATTCTGGACGAACAGCTGGATACCCCTGCAGATGCATGTATTTATGATCATATGCCATAAATGTAAAATCATATAAGCAATTAGCAAAGGCAGAAGAGTATACCTGAAATTTGGCTTTCCTGCTGGCAAAAAGGTTCTCAATCAAAAACTGAACCCTCTTGTCAATCTCTCCTTCATGGAAAATGCCACGGAAACGCTCAAACAACCCTACAAAAATCAGTGACCATAAATATCAAATTAAAGTTGCAGCATAAAAATAAAAACTGAGGCATGAAATAAATTGCATTTTGCATATTATAAATGGATAAACATCACTTTGAATTTCATTTTAACAAAAATTTGAAGGAATTACATAGAATTACACAATGGACATTATCATAGTTTCATCCTTATCCTTCTAGAAAGAAAAATTAACACTATAATAACGGCATGAACTATTAACTTTTCAGTTGAGAAGCAACAAACAAAACTAATACCACATAATTCACCAGTAATTGCCTAAAAACCAGCAATGAAATGCTGCTAGCCACCATAAATATGACACAGACATGAGTAATACTGAGAGAAGAATAGAACAGTTCAAGCGATAATCAATCCACGATTTCAACCATAATACAAGCATTGCTGACGAACACAAGTAGAATGGGATACTCGCCATTAAGGCCTTTGGGTGACACATCCTGAAGTAATGATCCACATTCTGTAACAAATCCCACGGCTACTTCAACGCTGTCATCAGTAGGATTCTCCAGCAAAACAGCAAGCAGTTCTAAAGAAATAATTTCATGAGCCACTTGCTGATTCACTAGATGTGCTATAAATTTTACAGCAGCTAGCAATTGAGGCTGTCCAAAAAACAAACAGAAAAAGATGTATTCAAAACAGGGAAAAGATAAAGTAAAATAATTCAAGCACTTAATTGTGTCATAACTTATACTCGGTGAAAATAGCAAATTACAATGCCAAAAATAACATAAAAACAAAAAGGAAATTCAACCACAACCATGACTGGCAGAGGAGAGCAGACAAATATCCTTTTTATAATCTATATTAATTTCTACATTAATAATAAAGCCAGACAACCCCCATGATATCAGCATTTGCATAATTTATGCATAAGAATCTAAATCTAATAGGTGAAAATAGCAATGAATGTTACAGATCATTTGGCAGTGCTCCAACTAGCATAATTTTTAACATTAAAATGTTCAGCATGTCAATGAGATCACTACTCAGTTTGAAAAGAGTTAAACTACTTACAAATACCACAAACCAGTCAACTGACACATGTCTTGGGACAAAGTTCAAGTAAAAGAATTCTCATACAAACCACTGTTATGCAATTGCAATCAAATCAATATGTAATATTCAGCAACGATGTGAAACTAAATGAGAATGGTTTCCATTCAAGCTGGTTAAGATACTCATAGGTACAACAAAATATCATTCCAGCAAAGTAACCTTGGTATCTCCCCAATAAGTTGGTTTATAGCGCACAAATGCAAAACCACGAGAATCACCAGGCCTAAGCAACTAAAAATTACAAGAACTATTAAGTTGCTAAGGCATTGCATAAGTAAAACCAGCCAAAAAAAAAAAAAACTGAAGCAAACAATCCAAACAAAACGAAGTAATAAATACAAGACTCAGCCAATAAATAGTTAACAGAAGCCAGCAAGAAATAAAACTTGCAGAAAACACAAAGTTTTGAAATTGCAGTTAGCAATACTTAACAGGACAGTAAACGTAAAAATAAAGAACAAAAAATTAAAATTACCTTCGATCTCTGGGGATAAAGATGTCAACGACCACCTTGCCGTACTTATCGAAAAGCGGAAACAGATCATCAGCAGTAGTACCTAAGCAGCCATAGAAACCATAATTAACAATAGAAACTCAGGAAACAAAATAAAAGAGAAAATAAATCAGTAGAAAAGAGAGAAAGGTAAGAGCTTACGGAAAGTGATGTTGAGAACAAGGAGAGACTAGGTATCAGTGATATCTGGAGGACCAGACCTGCCAAAGTGTGATATAAAGATTTCCAGGAGACTCTGTGAGTCATTTCCGATGACGATGGCAACATCGGGCTGTACGTGCACCAGTTCCTCGCCATTAACGGTATCGAGAACCGGTTCTCCAGCATCTTCACCACTCCTTTCCGTGAATCGTCTAAGCCCTCGCTCCATTGCTGTTTACTCTGTTAATGTCACTGCGTCGTATAGGTTTTAGGGTTTTTTTTTGGGGTTTTAATGTCGGGTTGGGGCCATACTGGTTGCGGATTTTGGGGTGTGGCCTGTGGGTTTTAAGGGATTGTTGGCAGAATAGGAATGCTGCCCGATGCTGAAGAAATCGATGTCTTTTTGTTTTCATTGAAGTCAAAAGCCTAATAAAATAAAAAAACCCAAAACGATCAATGACCAGCAGTCCACTCCATTGAAAATCAGTTATTTTAATTGTTTGGATTTTAAATTCTTAATTTTATAAATAATTTGTTGAACTTTCTTCCCTTTCACAAACTTTATGGACTACATATAAGCATTACCTAATTAATAATGCTTTAGCAATTAATATACCTAATTATCAAATATGAACAACCAAGAATCATTACCTAATATACCTAATATGTATAATGGGGTTAGATTTTAATTATTTTATCTTTTTAATATATATTTTGTCTAGAAAGATATTAAATACTAATTAAGAATTAAGGATATTTAGAAAAGAACTAAGGATCATTATGAGAATTACTTGATATGGAGAGGCGACATGCTACTGAAGTACGATTAGGATCCACATTTTCGTCTACCCGCTTAGACTATGTATTCAAAACTCCTTGATATGCTACTGGCCGTTTGGATCTCATCATACTCAGTTGCCCCTTCATCGAACGATCCACGTCTGTTGGATCAAAATAACACCCATCAACTCAACTAATTAATGTATTTTTACTTGACAATGAATTTAAGAATGAAAATTAACAGGAAAATTAAGACTAAATAATTAATACTTACAGAACTTTCATAAGTGTTCATCCACCAGACATTTCAATTATTAAACATTGAAGTTAATTCAATTAATTAATTTTTATTCAAATTAAATAATAAATTAAGCTTAAAATCATATACGCATTAAATTAAAACAGGAAAAAGAGGTGAGAGAGATAAAATGTTATTTTTATATGTAGGGTAAATTTCTGAAATTACTAAAATGCTCCTACTAAATTTTATCATTTTATCCTTGTATTCAAGGATAATTTTATAAATATATATAACTAAAATTTTTAATAATTTAAAATTTACTCAAAAGTTTAACAAAATAAAAATAAATTATAAATTTTTCATAATCATTTTAAGTGAAATAATAAATTTTATATTATTATTATATAAATATTTATATTTATTATTTTTCATTATATGACTATATAATAATTATAACAATTACTTTATTATTATTATTATTAAAAATATAATTTTTTTAAATAAATAAGTTTATATTTGGGGATTATTGATAAAAAAATCAATAGAATTTCTAATAATTTAATATTTGATTTAAATTTTATAAAATAAAAATAAATTACAAATTTTTTATTATTATTTTAAATGAAATAATAAATTTTATATTACTATTTTATAAATATTTATTTTTATTAATCTTGAACACGTAAATATATAATAATCATAACAATTATATTATTATTAAAAATGTAAATTTTCTAAATAAATAATTATAGATTTTGGTATAATTGATAAAAAATTATTATCAACTTATAAAATAATTTATAATTTTCTATTACAAAATAAAATATTTATTTCATATGGTCTATATTAAAATTACTTGAAACTATACATAAATAATGTGAGTGAAATTAAAAATATTATTTTTTAATTATTTGCGACGGATTAGCGAATAAACATTTTCGTCGCTAAATGTTTCACGGTAACAAATTACTATTAGCGACAGACCAATTTCTGTCGCTAACCCGTCGCAAAAAAGGCGCTATATTTTCCCTCCAGAATTAGCGACTAAAATGTGTCGCTAAATTTTCTGGAACTAATTTCATGAATAAAAAATTATAAAATTTAGCGACGAAAATTTTAGTCGCTAATTCTGGAGGGAAAATTATAAAATCCGTCGCAAAACATGGTACTTACACTTCCCACTAATAATTAGCGACTGTTTATTCATTCCGTCGCTATTTCGTAGCAAAAATAGAAAATATCCTGCCAACGACGGAATTGTAAAATAGTCACGAATCCGTTGCAAAATTTGCGACGAAAATGATGCCTTCGCTAATTTTAGTCGCTAATTGGCATTTTTTTGTAGTGCATGTTAATGTAATAATATAAATATGATAAGTGATAAAAAGAATTTTTATTAGATATTATTGATAAAATAGATGATCCGAAAATAAAAAGAATTATCTACTTAAATTAAAAGAAATAATAAGTACAAAAGAAAAAAGAGATTTTACATCTTATAATTTTGCTAAAGTATATAAAAAAATTTTAAATTAATAAAGAATCAACTATTCAAGATCTTTAGGAATAAATTAAAATATTAAAACAAGAAGTAAATATATTAAAATGAAAATTTCAGAATTTAGAAGAAGAAAGTTTAAAGGTTAATCTTAGTAATTCAGTAAAAGAAGATAAAAAAAATTAAAAGGAATAGTATCCCTTGGTATTATCATTAAAGATACTCAAGATGAAGATATAAATAGTTTATCTCAAGTAAATTATCAAAAGTTGTATGTAAAATTAGATATAGCCATTAATAATTATTTTCATTTAACTCCCCTAGCTTTAATAGATAGCAGAACAAATCAAAATTGTATTCAGGAAGGTTTAATCCTAACCAAATATTATGAATAAACTTTTGAAAGATTAGGAACCGCTAATGGATCTAAGTTAATAATTAATTATAAATTATCAAGAGTTAAGATTTGTAATAAGGGATATTGCTTTAAACTCATTTAGTTTTAGTTAAAAGCTTAAATTCTAGAGTTATATTAGGAACCCACTTTATTATAATGTTATATCCTTTTCAGGTATGTGATAATGGCATTAAGACAAAAATTCTAGATAAAAAAATTCTTTTTGAATTTAAATTTCCTATAGTATCTAGAGAAATTAGTCATGTATGAAAAAATATTCAAGAAATCAATTTGTTAAAAAATAAACAAAAACAAATCAAATTTCTCACAAAAGAAATAGAAGGAAAGAATAAAAGAATAATTAGATAGTCCAGAAATAAAAGAAGAAATCAAAGAATTTGAAAATACCTTATCAAAAGAAATTTGTGCACCAGTACCTAATATTTTTTGGAATAGGAAGCAGCATATAGAAAATTACTTTACATAAAAGACTTTGATGAAAAGAAAATTCCAACAAAATCTCAAGCTATCAAAATGACACTAGATTTAGAAAAATTTTGTCCAAAAGAAATACAAGATTTAAATGATAAAGGATTAATAAGAGATTCTAAGTCCCCTTGGTCATATTTAACATTTTAATTTATGAATGTAATAGAAATAGAAAGAGAAACCCCTAGATTCGTAATAAATTATAAACCTTTAAATGCAATTTTACAATGGATAAGATACCCTATACCATATAAAAGAGATTTATTAACAAAGTCATACGATGCAAATATTTTTTCTAAATTTGATATGAAATCAGGATTTTGCCAAATATAAGTAGATGAAGAAGATAGGTATAAGATATGATTTAATATTCCATTTGGACATTATGAATGGAATGTTATGCCATTTGGTTTAAAAAACTGCTTATTTGGAATTTCAAAATATTATGAATGATATATTAAGACCAATACATGAATTTTCAATAGTATACATTGTTGATGTATTAATTTTTTCAAATTCAATAAGCCAACATATCGAACATTTAAAAAGATTTTTTCACTTAATTAATCAGAATGGATTAGGAGTTTCTACCCCAAAGATGCAACTTTTCAAGACTAAAGTTAGGTTCTTAGGATATGATATAGATCAAGGCACCATAAAATCAATAAATTGAAGTTTAGAATTTACTAGTAAATTTTCAAATGAAATAAAAGATAAAAAAATAGTTACAATGATTTTTAGGATGTTTAAACTATATTCATGATTTTTTCAAAGATTTAGAAAAATTATGTAAGTCTTTATATAATAGATTAAAAAAGAAACCTGAACCTTGGACAAAAAAAACATACTAGTATAGTTGAAAAAATTAAAAGTTTACCATGTTTAAATATTCCTCATCTTGAAGCCTTCTAATAATTGAAATAGATGCTAGTGACATAGGTTATGGGAGTATTTTAAAATAAAAATGAAAAGAAACAAACAAAGAAGAACTAGTAAGATTTTATTCAGGAAGTTGGAATCAAACTCAAAAGAACTATTCCACAATCAAAAAAGAAATCTTAAGCATTAAGCAAAATATATTTTAGAAAAAGATGTTAAAAATTTAATTTCAAAACATATTTTTGCAAGATGGAAAGCTTTACTTAGTAACTTTGATTTCAAGATCAAATTCATCAAATGAATAAATAACAGTTTACATGATTTTTTTTCTTGTGAATTCTTACAAGGCAAATGAATTCTAATAAGAAAGTTTAGACAAAGGCTACATTATCAACAGAAAATTCATTATGTATGTATGTATGTATGTATGTATGTGTGTGTGTGTATATATATATACACACACATATTCAGTCCAGTTTCATTTGTAATGATGCAATACTACTAAATTCCCTTAATTGACAAGCTAAATTTAGTTTTGCTAAGGGCAAATATAATTAAGTTCAATTTTCCATTTCTTCGTTATAGTCCAGTCTTACCGCATAGCCTTTTTTCACTATCATTATTATGTAAAGATTACCTAATTTTTATTTTTCTCCAAGAGTTAAAATAAACTTTTTATGTATACACTAGTTTCGGCCAAAGCATTACAAGGTAATTTCTACAAACAATTTACTTAAAATCATGATTAAAACTCATTAATTAAAGCAAATTAATCATAATGCATTAGGAATCACTTGAATCAGATCTAAGGCCAATTCTATTGGGAATTATCGGTTACATACATCACATGTATAAGTGGAAAATAAAAATTTTAACCAATAGATATGATCTTGATATGAATTTATAATATAAATATTAATGAGAATAAAAAAAATCACCTTTGATTTTTGTTGAACAGTTGATTTTCCTTCTCACCGGGTTGTTGCAAACCACAATATCCAAAATTGAACACCTCCAATTAGTAATCCACACTAGAGAAGGATCAAATGAACCAAAAATGATGGAGTTACAAGGCTGGCCAAAATTCCTTGATGCTAACAAGGAATGAGGGTGGCAACTAGGGTTAGAGAATGAGAGAATTTTCTTTTCTCTTAATGTTCACTTAACCCTAAAATTCCCGTCACTTGGATTTTTATAGCTAGGTTAAAAATCCAACTTTATAATGGGATTGGGCTCTTTAAAATTGCTAGAAAAATATTAAATGGAGAATTATTAATAATTTATTTGGGCTCAATTAAATTCAATTTAAGTCATTTCATAAAGGACTATGCACAAAACCCATAAACTAGGCCCTTTATGCATACACTTGGGTTTAATCACCCAAATGAATTTCAAATCCATCCAAATTAAATATGTAGGCTCCATAACACTTATAAAATATATTTAATTTATTTTAGTCTAAGAATTAGGCCTTTAAGGCCTTCTATATGGTTTTGGCATGTAACCCTTCCTCTAGAGGGTTTATGCGCCAAAATCAATTCTCTGGGCCTCTTTAATTTCTCCAATTGAGATGAAATCCCATTATCTCTAAGATACATCCAAACCTGGAGTAATCATCTATGAAAGAAATGAAGTAGGAGTAACCTCCTCTGGCATGTGTAGTCATTAGACCACATACATCTGAATGGATTAAGTCCAAAACCATTCTAGCTCGTTCTCCTTTACTAATAAAGGGAGCTTTTGTCATTTTTCCTAATAAAAAAGATTCACATGTATCAAATGATTCATAATCAAATGATCCCAAATCACCTAACTTGTGTAATTTGGTCATACATTTCTTATTTATATGGCCTAAACGACAATACCATAAATATGAGGTATTTAGATTATCTTGTTTCATTCTCTTGGTATCCACATTATGCAATTCTTTAATTAAATCAAAAACAAATATACCATTCTCAATGATAGCTTTAGCATAAAATATATTGTTGTTAAAAATGTAATAACATTTGTCCTTTAAAGAAATATCATAATCGTTCATTAAACAAATAAAAGAAATAATACTTTTGGATAATGCAAGAACATAATAACAATTATTTAACTCCAGTATTAATCACTTGGAAGAGGAAAATAATAAGTCCCTACAACTTTTGTAACCAGTAGCTGACTGCAGACATATTTCTGCCTTTCCAACTCTTCTACTGCTTTTAAGCCCCTGTAAATCATTACACAAATGAGATCCACATTCGGTATCTAATACCCAAGATTGTTTTGAAGAAATAGAACAAGTATTTATTTCAATCATATGAATACCTGAAGTAGAAGCATCGACTTGCTTTTTTTCATTGAGAGAATCTAGATAGGCCTTGCAGTTACGCTTCCACTAACCATCTTTTCCATAATAGAAGCAAGTTTCTTTGGGATTCTCTTTCTTGGCAACCTTCTTCTTGGAAACCCCACCATGCTTTGGCTGTGCCTTGATGATCATCATCTTCTTCTACTTCTTACTTTTAGCAGAAGTGACAACCATGACACTTTTTGAATCATTCTTAAAGGATCCATCAACTGTTTTGAGCATATTGATTAACTCAGGAATGGTTACTTGGATCTTGTTCATGTTGAAGTTAAGTATGAAAGGTGAAAAACTTAGAGCCAACGAGTACAAGATTAAATCTATGTATAAATCATTATCTATGACATAGCCAAGTCTACTTAAATGCTCAATATACCCATACATCTTCAATGCATGAGCAGCAGCCGAAGTGCCTTCCACCATTTTGCAGCTAAACAGAGCTCGAGCAATCTCATATTTCTTAGTTCTAGCCTGAGAAGAATAAAGCTCCTCTAGATGCAAAATGACGGTTCTAGCATCCATCATCTCATGTTGCTTTTGAAGCTCGGAGGACATAGCACCCTGCATCAGACATGCCATTGCTTCACTATCCTCCATGTATTTTCGATAAGTGCCCTTGATCTCATCAATGGCATCATCTGATGGAAGTGATGGTGGATCTTTATCCAAGACATAATGGATCTTTTCAGCTCTGAGAATAATTCTCACTTATCTGATCTAGTTAGAATAATTGCTGCCAACCAGCTTGTTATCCAAGATTGATCGTATATTAATGTTTGATGTGCTCATGATGATGACTTAGATGTGAAAACGAAAACACATGAGAGTATGTTCATATATATGTATGGATTAATTACGTTTTTAATTAATCCATTTACTCCCACTATTTTATTGCGAATTAATAGCCCTCACTATATAATCTAAGAAAACCTAATGGTTTTCTTAGTGGGCCAATATCCAATCCTTGATATGAAATTTGACCTTGACTGTGGTCAACAAATTAAACTCCATACCCTTGAAAGGTAGGTATCTCTATACCAATTGTGTCTCTACACAACTATTGGATCATTAGGTTATCAACTCTTTATACATGCATATCATATATGCATTCCCTAATCTTACCTTTGGAACCATTAGCCTTGACTGTGGCCAACAAGCTAATGGACTAGCTAAGATGACCCATTTAATTAGATTCTAACATATTTGATATAATGTGAGCTTGACTGTGGTCAATAATCCACACTATAAAGAACTCTGGTTCTCCTCCAATTAATGGAAGGCTTATATACCTTAGTATTAGTTTGAGGGATTTTAGTTAATTAAGTCTCATCATACATGGTTGGCATACATTGGTATGCATTCTATATCTATCACATAAATATAAGCATACAAATATGGCATAGTTATGGACTTTACTACATTGATCTCCCTGAGCCAAAAGGGAAAACAAAAGGTCAAACCTAGGTAATATGCATGATTCAAACAAGAAAAATAATTACATTATCTTCAATCTTGTTGGATCTCCATTCGGCCCAACTTGCTCCTTGATAGTGGTCTCCATTTCTATCTCTAATTCTAATTACATATTGCAATTTGAAAAAGAAATACAAATAAAAAATAAGTGGCTGGGACATGAAAGTCCTCATTGGGCCGAAACATACATTATGCTCAATCACATTGGGTTTTGTCCATAACTATCCATCATGCCAATCATACACCCTTATATGCATTTCTAATGCATAAAGTAAAATCATATAATGTAATACAAAGTATGTTTCAACTCTTGAAACATACTTTTGAGTTATTTTAATAATGTGATCAAATTAGGAAACTTTTTCCATTTTGGAAACTTTTCATTTTAGGAAACCTTTTTTGCATGCATGCATTCTTGTCTTAATTATCAATCCAATTGATTATTAATTGATTATTTAATTAATTAATCATATTAAATAATTAAAGAATTAATTTTGGGCTTAAAACAATGGGTAAGCCGAAACCTACAAATTAAACCCTAAAATGTGTTCACACACAAACTAGTTTTGTATTTTTTGGACCATTTGGGCCTTTTAGAATGAGCCAAGCCCACTCCAGCCCTTAAAATCCATTAATAAACTTAATTGAAGTTTTTTAATTTAAATCAGCTCATTGGGCCCACCAAGTCATTCACTAATTTAAATCAAACCCGTAAACATAATTAAGCCCATTAAGTGGCTTTAATGAATTAAAATTAATCAAATTAATTCAAGACTCATTTTAATTAATCCAATTAATTAAAAATATATTAATATATTAGATATATCAAATTTAGAAGATTAAAAATGATTCTAAACATGAACTTACCAAGAACACACTAAGAACACACGGAAAACACCAATTTATCGAACTTCTCTATTAAACTAGTTTTCATGCAAAATTTGTTCGATTTTAATTTTGTTTGATCCTATGGCTTAATATCACATATTAAATACATAAATTATCATCAAAATAATTTTAGAGTGGATCAATAAAAATTTAATTTAGAACAGTCCCTAAACTTTATTGAAAAATAAAACTCATTCTCGCAAAAAACAATGATTCTTTTCTCAAAAGAATCGTTTTATTTTTCATTTTATACATTTGATCACATACATCCAGAAATCAATATTTCTTATTCATGAAAAATCAAATATGATATTTTAAAGTTCATGAAATAAATAACTCAAAAATAATAACTATTCCACAAAAAAAATATAGAATTGTAGATTCATAGCAAAACCTGGCTTGATACCATGTTGGAAATTATCAGTTACATACATCACATGTATAAGCAAAAATTAAAATTTTTAACCAATAGATCTGATCTTGCCATGAATTTACAATATATATTAATGAGAATAAGAAAAATCACCTTTGATTTTTGTTGAACAATTGATTTTCCTTCTCACCGAGTGGTCATAAACTGCAATGTCCAAAATTGAACACCTCCAGTTAGTAATCCACACTAGAGAAGGATCAAATGAACCAAAAATGATGGAGCTATAAGTATGGACAAAATTCCTTGATGCTAGCAAGGAATGAGGATGGTGGTTAGGGTTAGAGAATGAGAGAGAATTTTCTTTTCTCTTAATGTTCACTTAACGCTAAAATCTCCTTCACTTGGATTTTTATACCTAGGTTAAAAATCCAACTTCATAGTGGGATTGCACTCTTTAAAATTGCTGGAGAAATATTAAATGGGCTTCTGAAATTATTAATAATTTATTTGGGCTCAATTAAATTCAATTTAAGTCCTTTCATAAAGGACTATGCACAAAATCCATAAACTACGCCCTTTATGCATACACTGAGATTTAATCACCCAAATGAATTCCAAATCCATCCAAATTAAATATGTAGGCTCCATAATACTTATGAAATATATTTAATTTATTTTAGTCTAAGAATTAGGCCTCTAAGACCTTCTATATGGTTTTGGCATGTAACCCTTCTTCTGGAGGGTTTCTCGCCAAAACCAATTCTTTGGGCCACTTTAATTTCTCCAATGGATATATTAATTATTATATCAGCCTTGTAAAAATTATAGTCCAATAATAATAATTAATTATGAAATACAATATTTCAATTAGGTCCATTTTGTAGAACATTTCTAAAAAGTTATGCGAACATTTCTACTTGATCATAATTAAATAATCTTTAATTAATTATTCACTTATTCATTTCTCTTCTCCCATAATAATATCAAATATTATTATCCTTTTTATTTTACCATTTTATCCTTTACTCCATATGTGTGTGACCTATTGGGTTTCTGTTCATATTGTCAGTATAATATGTAATTATGAGTTCTATTCAAAACTCATATGATTTAAACTACTTTAAATCATTTTATCAATCTCTCATTGATATTTATGATACATCATTATACAAATCATGAGCGGCCTCTAGCTAGGCATCATGACTACCCAAATGTCAGGAAAGTCAAGTGGTTTGACTATACCCTTCCATAGAAACAGTTACCGTACAATTACTCCTTTCACCACTTTTATCTCAATTAGATTCTGAGTATGGATTTCTGTCAACTCATATAAATCTAATTGTGTATGTTCTATTAATTTAACCATTGTTCCCAAAATGCCCTTTATGGATCCCTATCCATCTTGGCATATTACTCTGGCCAAAGATTTTCTGAACAAGGCAATTATAGAATCATGTGATATAACTTCCCTTAATAAATTTGAGATGGTGAATCGTTTATCAATTACTCAACTATCTTCAAGTAGGTCATGATATACCGAACCTCCTAACTATATTAATCCTTAGTTAGAAGTAATCAATTTTGGAGTCAAAGTATATCACTTATACTTAAGATAACCTTGGTGTTCTCAAGTCTAATGATACTTGCACAACAGCTATGAAGAGATTCCTCACTGACATAGATTTAATATCCATGTGAGGATTCTCTATGCACGTCTCCAATAAACTTGTTCTTCTAACAAGCATCCACATGTTAGCTCTAGTTATCTTCCATAATCACAGTTATGAGAACCACTGCTTGAACCATTCAAGAAGCATAATATGTGCTAGTCTGTTCGAATTAACAATGTCCTATCTTGTTAATTCTATGACTAGGTATATTTAGATATTAATACATTTGCATGCAATATACATCTCATATCATGAATACTTTCATGACTGCCTTTGCACTGTGTTTATAATATCTAGGACTTTATTTATTTATTTAAGATTTACAAACTCATGTATTTAAAAATAACATTAATAAATGAATGATACCTTTTATTAATAATATGAATTCATACATATGAAATACATCTCTTTTACATGGGCTCTAGGGCATACTCTCTAACAAATTTATGGCTTCCAAATTAAAATTCACTTTCCTTCAATGAATATTTAGAATTAGGCACTTGTAATAAAGTATTTATCAACTCAATTAACTAAAGTAATATGCATTTTAATGGTTTAAAAGTTAACATGATATATGTAAAATGACAATTTTGCAATTTAAACCATTATAATTCAATTAAATCATCTCATATCACTCATTTAACATCCAATTAGGTATTTATAACATCAATTTTATAAAATCCTAATCGACACACAAAAATCTTTAACTTACATAAAACATAATTTTAGAGAGAAATAGATTTACACGAACAAATACTAATTTAATTATCAATTTCTTCAACCACACCTTTCAAAAACTCCCATTCATCGTCTTTTTTGCATTTTATTCTCCTTCATCTTCATCTCACTCTTTTTATCTTCATAAATCCATAATTTAATATAACTCAAAGAATAATTAAACTACCAAAATTTCTCCCAATTCTTAAAATCCCTAAATATGAGGTGTTTTTCCTTTTTCTTCAAATTTCAACCATAAACCATCAATTAAGGAAGGAATTGAAGATCACCTCATGACTAATGGGGGAAAATCATATATCGAGGTGAAATGGAGGCAGAACTAAAGCAAGAGAGGAATGGCTATTGTTGCATGATAGAAAGGAGGAAAGAAAGAAAAAGACGACGCTGGATAAAGGCTATTGTAGCAAAGCGATGGCGGTTAGTGGTGGTAGTGTGATTGAAGGAGGGAAGAGGAAGAATAAAAAGAAAAAAGAAAGAAGCAAGATGTGGGAGGATTGGTTCCTTTTGAAATGCCATCTAAACAAGTTAAATCCCACCCTAAAATGACTTAGTTTTAGGGTAAATGGGTAAAAATTTAAATTTAGTCCCTCTAAATTCCATTTGGCCCCTCAAACGAATTTATTCTAATATTTAAATCTCCATCTAGGTATAAATTAAAATATCAAACTTTCTTATCCTCCATTATTTTTTACCACTTATTACTTATTCTTATTTACTTTTATTTTATGTTTATTTTATTTTATTGGGTTGTCTTTGAAATCATATTAACTAATAATACTATTTGAGTAATCAATGTTTGGGGTGTTAGAGGATTCCTTTTGCTTCCCTTTGGTTTTAGAAGAGGAACTAGCTTTTCTTTGATGTTTTGGTGGCATTCTATACATAGCATAACCAAAAAAAAAAATAGTAAGCTTGCATATAGTGCTTCATCAGTAAAAACCAACAATATAAAACATAGTTAGTTATTCACAAACATGGTGACAAACATCAAGTAAAAACAATACTTATAAAATATCATAATATGTAGCATAACACACTCAAATTAATTTATAATAGAAATTTTTTTGAGGCATTTCATCAAACACTAAGCATGCATCTTTAATCCATGCAAAAAACAATAATATTTTCATCTAGAATCATTTTTTTATCTCAAATATTTATGAAAAAGATAATTAATGATAGAAATATGAACATAAACATAAAACATCATGACAACATAGGAAAAATAGAAGTGCATCACATATGTACATATACATCATGTAAATACTACCTTATCACGCATTTGAATAATGTAGTCTTAAATTTTGCATTATGTATCATAAATACCCTTACATATAGATCATATATCTTTTATACATGCACACCATGTTTGCATATAGACTAGCCACCATCTATACACATGTCATAAGCAAATTTAGATTGTGCATATATGTATGTCATGCATATATATGAAAGCAAGTGCACTTCACATATCGGCCATCTACCTTATATTTCATGTATACACATGCATCATTACCATATGTATATAGGAGTTATACACCCTAGGCCTTGCATTATAAATATACACATTAATAGGTTGCATACCCCTTAATGCACTATGCTTGCATTCATGCTTCGTGAACATGTACCACCAAGTCTTCCACATACTTCTCATACACACTAGTTTAATAATGAATCATGAACTGACCCTTTTGTTTATGGTGTCCATTAGTTATCAAAACCCTCACGATGTTAGGCTTTCAAGCTCACTCCACTTTAATTAGTATGTGTAACTCAAACCATGTCCTTGCTACCCACAAATAGCTCTAAAATACTTTTACTACTTTAAGATAAGATATGTGTCTCCTTTCTTATTATTGCCCATTCACATCTCGCCAAACATTGCTGCATCTCTTAGGGGTATAGCTCCAACTTTACCATACACTCCACCTAGAGGATGCCTTTATAAAAAGAAAGGCATTAAAGGAAGCCTCAACCAACTTTAAGTAAATATGATGGTTGTACTTGTCACTCTCAAGCCAGAGCTATTTACCACTGCCTTTACTACTTTAATCAACACAACTGCCACATTCCTCATGTAACACCTCAAATTATACCCTGGTAAACTTGGGGAGCATAGTTGGTAATTATAAATTTGTTTTGGGTGTCTACATTTAGGGGTTTAAATTGAAAAAGAAGTTAGAGTTAGAGGGTAAATAATAATCAAGTTATTTTATGAAGGACTAAAGAAATATTGTACTAAGATTTTTGAAAGGACACCAATAAGAAAATGACCACTAAACTTCTAGAAGGATTGACCAAAGATGGCTTGAGGTAGAAATTTGCCTCTTAGTATAGGAAAAAGGCTAGCCATCAAGTGGAGAAACCACCAGTTCTAGCCATCATTTCCTTCTCTTTCTTCTTCCATTCCACTTTAAAATCTCAAGTTTGTTGGAAATTATGAAGGGAAAAGGGAGAAATTAATTAAAGAAATAAGGTTGGTAATTGTAAATTAATAGACTTTATTTCTTCTACTTCTTTTATTTTGTGAGTCTATGATTACCCTTTAAATGAGAATTATTTATGTTTAACTGTAGATCAATGCCTAAATTAAAGGAGAGGAGCATTTAAGCAGATGCTGAAGCTGGGCTACTCTTTTAATGGGTAAGGAAAAATTAAGCTACTGCTTACCAAAGATTTAAAGCTACTGGACATTATTTTACTTATATTCTAAATAATATTGGTAATTGGAATTGATTTATGAGTGTTGAATAGATCAGAGCAGGAGATAATGATGTATCACTACTAAAAAAAATGCAAAATTGCGACGAAAAAAGTCTTCGCTAACTGATGTTTTTCATCGCTAAATCAGTTTAGCGATAACTTAGTGACGACCTTCATTTTGAAACAAAAGTTGTTTTAGCAGAATTTAGCTATAATAAGAAGTCCTCAACAAATTTTAGCGAGAACTAAGCATTGTTGCTAAATATTTGTCGCTATTTTGCTACGACAATATTTTAGCTAAATTTTACGACAATATATTCATTGCCAAATTTCTACGACAATGTTCATGCTAAATTTTGCGACGACAATATATTTGTTGCCAAATTGCTATGATATTGTTCATGCTAAATTTTGCAGTGATAGTATTTTCGTAGCAATATTGCTACAACATTATTCACGCTAAATTTTATGATGACAGTATTTTCATAGCAATATTGCTACAACATTGTTCATGCTAAATTTTGCGTCGACAGTGTTTTCATCGTAATATTGCTACAACATTGTTCATGCTAAATAACTACTATTCAGACATGCTAATCACTCGCTAAATTGAAATTAATTTTTAATTTATTAAATTAATATAAAGATTTAATAATTTAAACAATAAACTACAGAGGACAAATTTATATTTATAGACTACTCACCATTTAATATATATATATATATTCCTGAAAAATTTGTTTACAAATGGATATTATTGTTAATTGTATATCTAAAATAATACATGCATATATAGCAATAACAAATGTTGTCCAAAATATCATACTATATACTTATAACTATAATGTGAATAGATGCATTTGCTCCTACTCAAAAAATTATTGTTACATCTCCATCTACTATTGGATCTGTCCGACCTGCTGATCCATCTCTTGTTCAAACTCAACACAAATCTGTGTAATATGTTGCAAGTCAGTAATACTCGAAGAATATGTATTTTACATTCTAACTTCTAACTTCGCAATTGATGGAAAGAGAGAGAGAGATTTTTCATATAGAGATATATCCTTTTTAAATATAAAAGAATTCATGCCTTTGTCAAAAGGCATTCAACAGGGAAATTCTATTTACAAGATTTAATTCTAATAACAAAGTGTATACTCTAGAAGCATATCCATTCCTTGGTAAAAAACATTCAATAGGGAACACTTTCTGGTTTAATAAAGATAAATCAAGATAAATTCTATGGAACTTGAAATGCTAGATATACAGACCTTCAATATAAAATATGTTTTCTTCTAGTGCAAATAGAAATGATAAAATAATATCATCATACATCCTGTAATACACATTATATGGTAGAGCATACTAATAAATGGATATAAAAAAATTAAAACCAGGATTTTTTAGAAAAATAAAATTTATTGGAGTGATAAATAGTTGATGAATCAATAATTTATTTCTAAAAGTTGTATCACGGGTTCTATGTAAATTATGGAGACAACCCTATTTTTTGTTATATTTTCATGCTAAATGAAATTAGAAAATGAATTTAATTTATTAGAATTAATCTTATCACATTGATTAAAATCAAACTAAAATCATTCTAATTACAACATAGTTTTTCAAACTGGATGTGAATAAAGCATCATTAAGAATGGCTCACCATCAGCCTTTCCAAATAATGAGTCAAGTTGTACGTTGTATCTTCGATAGAAGCCCTCAGCAGCCTGGCATTAAAAGAGAAACCATTGGTATTGAATATGACAACACATGAAAAAAATAGAAATATGCAAAACTACATTTAATTTCTAAAAAAAATTACCTAACTTAATTTAGAATATGAAAGTGCATAATGGTGGCATGACAATATAATATAATTAGTTTTTTAGTGGAATTAACAACATGATAGGACGATCTAAACAAAACGATAATATGAGGTGTAAAATTTAGCATAAGTATTATATATATAATTAATTAATTGATCATTCAACATAAATATTTTTTATTATGCATTTATGTAGTATCATGTTACAATACTGCATTTCTAAATGCATTAGATTGATTGTTTTCATAAAGACAAATACTTAATGAAATGAAGAAATATGAGACACCAACCTGTTCCCATAGTAGAATTGCATCACAAACATCATAGTGGTACTCAACCAGTGATTGAAGGAAATATGGTTTCTTCACATAACCACACCCTCCATTAGCTTTGAACATGCCATTTATCAACCAAAGTGATTTTCCATGTCCCTATTAATCATGAATTTGTTCATTAGCATTTGATAGAAATAAATTAGAACAAAATTAAAACATGCAACATGTTTAATGCATTTGCCTATCAATAGCATGAAAGCAACTGTACTTGATAATGACTACATTGCAGCTCTTCTTCTGAACCATTTTATGGCTAAAAAAGAACAACTTCAATCTTGTGTGTGAATATTTATAAATTTCTACTTATGAAAGAATCGATGAAGTCAACCTATTGAGAAGTTGAATAATGTTAACACCACACAATTACAAGTTTCAAATTCTTCTTCTTTGCTTGAGATTGTATGATAATAATATTAACCTAGATAAATATTTACAAATACATACTTGCATGTTAAAAGCAACCATTTGCGCTCCATGCATCCACCCGATGAATGGATTGTAGTTGAACAAGTTAATTCGAATACCCTTAGGGTACACGCTTAGTATATTTCATTGGGTAAACCTACATCATGAGCAATCATAAAAAATTGTGAGATTTGTTTTTGTAGCTATAAGGTTATAGACAAGTGAAGATATATTATATGCATTTCAAAAAGTTGTAAATATATTCAAAATAATGCATAGAGAAATAAAAAACATTGCCTGCACAAGAGTTGAAAGGACCTTTTAAAAAAAGATCTAGCGAAAATAATTAGTTATCCGACTAATTCCAACTTCATCCATTAAAAGCCTATTTAACAATGCAAGTTCTGCTGTAGAACAGTATTGGTCAATATACCCACTCTCATTCTCATCTCAACAAAATTTCATAAAAGAAAAATAAGTCAAACAATTAGAAAGTTGTTATAAAATCAGTAAATACTCATTATCACCTGACAATTTCTTTTATTTTTCAGTTGTTGCTCGCTTAAGCTAAGATGTCTCACTCTCTCAGGATCTACTTTAAGACAAGCATTTAGCCCGCCTTTCGTCTTCCCAGCATGAATATCAATTAAATGCTTATACTCTTTTGCTATAATTCATTTTGGTTTAATGCCTCTTTCATTAATCTCTTCATCACTACTCTCTCCATCGGTTTCATTCTGCAAGAATAAGTTAAACAAACAGTCAAAATAGAAGATCAACATGCAAAAATGTTACTTTCTATTGGTCAACTATATCAGAGGATTAATGATCACATTTGAATCCTAGTGCCCTAGAGTATCTTATATTAATTTACCAAATCAATGGGGATTTAATATTGAGAGGTTCTATCTCTTGCTTTAGGAATTCCATTCTCCTATGGCTGTAAGACCTGCACCTATATGGCTTACGTTTTTATCTCATTTTCAATTCCTTATTTGATATTTGAAATGGAGGTTTTTCCTTTTGCTCCTACTTAATTTGTCCTATCTCTTTTTTATTTCATCCATTTTCTCCATTAGAACTATATTATTACATTACTAACAATTAAGATACTTAAAACTCAACCAGCATCACTCTTAACAGTTCAATCTCCTTAATTGAGAAATCAAATACAGTCAACAAGAGTCATCCACTTCAATTCAAAAGCATTAAGAAATAAAATTCCGAAGAATGAGATGCATATAAAAATGGATTCAAAACCAACTAATCATAATACAAATATAAGAGACTCAGAGATCTCATTAGATATGCAGGTGATTATCAAGCAATAAATTGAGATGCTAACCACGCATTGCAGAATAGAGGACTGGAAATCAGACAAAATTCGAATTTCTTCTTTATAAAGATCTGAGTTGCGATCACCTGCAAATATATGGGAAAGCCTAAAGTGAAATCCTAGGGTTTAAAGGCATTAGAAAGTGAAATGAAAATGGAAAAGAAAGAAAGAAAAACCTGAGAAGAAAGAGGATTGAATAGCGAAAGCGAGGAGATAAAAAAGCAGTAAAGCAGACCAGGTGGAGAATGGGCGGTCTTCTACTGTTACTGCTAGTGTTTTTATGAAGCCTCATTTACACTTTACTCCAAAACTAAACTTCACTCACTATAACAGAGACAGAGACTTCAAAATGGGCTAAAAAATTTTATCCCACCAACACTAATTTTATCTCGCAATTAGCTACAACATGCCTCTCTTAAAATTGGCTATTGCATTTTTCCAAGCTAATTTTGTGAGAGATATTTTATTCCAATTTAGTTATTATATTGTATAATTTATAATAATTGATTATAATTAATATTAATGAATATAAATATAATAATTAGTTTAGTTTAGCTAATTAAGTAACAACAATTTAGTTTATTTAATTTATCTAATAAATAATGTACTAGATAAATTTATCACAATAAATGGTTTAACTAAATGTAAATGAAATTTAAATATTCAAAATCAAAATTATATAAAAATAGCTGAAAATAAAATACGAAATATGATGTATTCATTTTTGTAAGCTAATTAAAATAATAATTATAATTCATTTTTTAAGTACTAATAAATTATAATACATTTAGATAAATTTAATCTTTATTACTATAAATATTTTATCGAATTGCTAATTTAGCTGCAACATTGTTGTCGCCAATTAGCTACAACTCTGTTCTCGCTTATTAGCTATAATAATATTGTCGCCAGTAAATCTACATGAATGGAATAATAATTTTGCCAATTTAGCTACAACATTGTTGTCGCTAATTACCTACAAGTTTGTTCTCGCTAATTAGCTACAACAATGTTGTCGCCAATAGATATATATGAATGGAATAGTAATTTTGCCAATTTAGCTAAACATTATTGTCGCCAATTAGCTACGACTACATTCTCACTAATTAGCTACAACAATGTTGTCGCCAATAGATATATATGAATGGAATAGTAATTTTGCCAATTTATCTACAACATTGTTGTCACCAAATTAGCTACAACTATGTTCTCACTAATTAGCTACAACTATGTTCTTGCCAATAGATCTATATAAATGGAATAGTAATTTTGCCAATTTAGCTACAACATTGTTGTTGCCAATTAGCTACAACTCTGTTCTAGCTAATTAGCTACAACAATGTTGTCGCCAATAGATATATATGAATGGAATAGTAATTTTGCCAATTTAGCTACAACATTATTGTCGCCAATTAGCTACAACTATATTCTTGCTAATTAGCTACAACAATGTTGTCGCCAATGGATCTATATGAATGGAATAGTAATTTTGCCAATTTAGCTATAACATTGTTGTCGCCAAATTAGCTACAATTATGTTCTCGCTAATTAGCTACAACAATGTTGTTGCCAATTGATCTATATAAATCGAATAGTAATTTTGCATTTTTTTAGTGATAGTGTGAGTAAGTGAAGATGAATTAGAAAAGGGAATAGGGATTTAGAAAAATGAAACCCGCCACTTATATTTTTTATCCTGCTAAAAAAATTCAGGGAATTAGGTACAAAATGCCTCTCTAGCAAAGTTGGCTACAACATTTTGTGAGAGTTATATTCTCCCAATTTAGTTATTTTATTGTATAATTTATAATAATTGGTTATAATTTATTATAATTGATATTATTGAATATAAATATAATAATTAGTTCAATGTAATTAATTAAGTAACAACAATTTAGTTTATTTAATTTTTGCCAATAAATAGTGTATTAGTTAAAATTATTAAAATAATTTTTTGTAGTGGCATAGTATATTCTATAATATTAGCGATAACATTGTTGTCGCCAATTAGCTACAATGATATTGTCACTAATTAGCTACAATAATGTTATCGCCAATAGAGCCATATAAAGGAAATAATGTATTTTTCCAAATTGACAACAACATTGTTGTCTCTAATTAGCTACAACTATGTTGTTGCTAATTAGCTACAATAATATTATTGCCAATAAAGCCATATGAAGGAAATAGTGTATTTTGCCAATTTGGCGACAACATTGTTATAGCCAATTAGCTACAACAATGTTGTCGCTAATTAACTACAATAATATTGTCGCCAATAGAGCCATATGAAGGAAATAGTATATTTTGCCGAATTGGCGACAACATTGTCTTCGCCAATTAGCTACAACGATGTTGTCGCTAATTAGCTACAACAATGTTGTTGCCAATAGAGCCATATAGTGTATTTTTGCCAAATTGGCAACAATATTAGCTACAACAATGTTATCACCAATAGAGTCATATGAAGGAAATAGTGTATTTTACCAAATTGGCGGCAACATTGTTGTCGCCAATTAGCTATAATGATATAATATATTTTGCCTGATTAGCGACAATAATTAGCTACAAAAATATTGTCGCTAATTTGCTACAACAATGTTGTCACCAATATAGCCATATGGAAGGAATAGTATATTTTGCCTAATTGGCGACAACATTGTTGTTGCCAATTAGCTACAACGATGTTGTCGCTAATTAGCTACAACAATGTTGTCGGCAAATCTGATTTTATTGTCGTAATTGTTTGCGCTAAAATTTTGGCACCTGATATTAGCAACAATAAGAATTTATTATCGCTAATTTATTGCAATATTTGTTTTTCCACCAAATATTTCAATATTTGCGACGAAAGTCATTTTTTGTCGCAATTTTGTCGCTAGATTGTGTATTTAGCAACGAATTTTATTGTTGTCGCAAATTTTCATCACTATTATGTATTTTTTATGTAGTTTATAATCCTGCAACAAGTTTTCTAACCTGCTAATTTGGGGTTGAGTAGTTTCTTGGTTGCTTTTCCATTTTACGTAGAAGTAGTAAGAGTGAGTAAGATAAGTAGAGACTTGATAAATAACCATTAAGTTATGGTAAAGATTGAGATTTGGATGCTTAACACTTATTGATGTTCGAAAACTTTTAGAATAAGTCATATTGTGGTAAAACAATTAAGAATAAATGGATTTATAGCTATAAACTTAGAACCACACTGAGATTTAGGCTAGTGGTATATGTGTGCTATAAATATGTATTGATTGTATGTTGAATTCTTATAAACAAAGTTAGGAAATAACCTGCAGGAACACTGAAACTTCAATCAACCCAGCTGAGACAACCTCTAGTTCATTCAGGTCATCAATGCACTGGCAATCTAGAAAAAAGCAACCTAGCTAAAATAAGGTCCAGTTCAGCTAGGTCATTTGGTTGGCTTTAGTCCAAAAGCTTGTAACCTGGTTGAGCTAAATCCCATCATAGTAGAGTCACCTCTGCTTTGTTATGAAAATTTGAGATTCCTACCTTATTTTTTGAATTTGCGTCATTGTGTTTTAAGAAGTATAATTTTTCTAATATTCTACTTATATGGCTTACAATGATTGTCCATGGATAATTGATAATAAATCCTATTGAGATCTAAACTGAGGATCTTAAAGATATATTTATTTCTAATGATTTTAATGAGTAAATTAAATTACATTTAATTTGTCTAGAGTTTTAAAATGCTGGATTTCTACCTTATTTATGTTAATTTGAGAATAAAATTTGGGAAAACTACATATGCTCAATAAAAAACTAGTACTATAAAAATTATATTATGGATTCTCTAACTCTACTGGAATATTTATATAGCAATCCTTTAGGATTGCTTTGCTTATGTTGGAAACTACAAATAGATCATGTGGAATATAAATATTGGGAACTCTTTCTAGCAAGGAGTTAACTTGAAAATTGATGTATAATTCTTAATTTAATTCTGATAAGTGAAGATTGTGGTAATTTTCACTCATTTCTCTTATTTTCATGATTTTTTATATTATTTCTTATTTATTTTGTAAATATAATTTCTTTTTCTATATTTATTCATGTATTAATTGAGATTGTATTTATTATTCACATTAATCTTTGTTTACTATTTAATATTGATCCTATTAATATTTTTATTTACCATAAAATTCACACCCCATGCCTCATAATATTATTTATTTGTCATAATTTATTATAATTTATTGTATTTTATTATTCACATTTGTTTTATGTAAATTATGTATTTGCATATTTTACACTTACATTTAATTCTCTTTATTTTAATTATTTATGACTAATATCATTGTGGCCTTATTATTATTATTATTATTATTATTATTATTATTATTATTATTATTATTATTATTATTATTATTATTATTATTATTATTATTATTATTATTCACAATTCATTTAAATACTTTAGCATGCTGGTGCCTATAAATGCTAATTGAATTTTGAATGCATCATGCATTTTAAATATTTTATCTAATTTATTCCATTAAGCTAATTATTTATCATTTATTGTTTGATTTAATTCATTATTAACTCATATCATTATTTTTGTCTTTTTTAATGCACAACCCATCCAGGTCGAATTGGGTTGGAGAATGAGGTGGAACAGATTAGCCTAGGATTTATTTTCTTGTTTGTTCATCGGTTTGGGTCTGTATTATTTTTCCTTTCATGCCTTTTACATATTTGATTGTAATAGCTTACTAATAAATGATTTCTACACGATAATTAGAAAAAAAATATATTAAATATTTTCTACTCAATTAATTGTATTTTTTTTGCATAAAATGGACCCATGTCCACTTTTTATCCCAAAAATTCCAAAAATTATTCTCTTATAAAATATGTATAAGAGAACCAATGTTCTCAAATTAATCAATATCCCAATTTATGCATGTTTTGCTTGCATTATTGTTCTTTTATGCCTTTTTTTATTGATGGCAAATAAATGATTTTTCGAGCGATAAACTAAAAACTCACTAAATAATTTTTGTACAAGTTTGAGTGGGATTTTTCAATAATAAAAGGGATCAATGTCCCCATTTTCACCCATAAAATAACATGTAAATTAAAGACTTCTTTTTGTAAATACAAATGATTCTTTTACCATTAAAATTAACTAGCACGATTCTTTTTCAAAAGTCACATCGGCTTAATGCCTTCATTTTCATCCAAAATACATCCAAAACTCTTTTATGTAAATATTCATGTGAGGACCATTGTCCTAATCTAAATGAACTCAATTAATTCCTTGATTTATGTATAATTTTATTTTTACATTTATTCTTATAATGCTTTCCATGCTTTTACAACTTTTAATATACATGCTTTACAACTTTCTAATGTGCTTGAGTGTGCCTTACTATTTTGGCATGACATCTTGTGTGAGAAAAAGGGATAAATAAATTAATCACTAAAACTCATTTGTATAATATTAACCAAAGTTATAAATAGAAGTGAAGTCCGAACTATTGTTGGTTTCGTCTTCATGAAATTATAACTCACTTTGCCAATATTTTATTGGATGGCAACTCCATGATACCTATTTTATGGTGCTTAGTAGATGCCCTTATAGGTTTATCATCAATAATAAATGAGAATAAAATTCTATCTATTGCAAAGCGACCAACCTTAATGAGTTAAATAGATCTCTATTCGATCTCGAGTCGTAAAAGCGGGTTTTCGAGAGTAAACTGAATGCTTATAAAGTTTGGTGTGTGTCACAGCAGGCTATCCCTCTCTCTCTCTCTCTCTTTATATATATATATATATATTATTTGCATAGGGCTGGGTTAAATTGAGTATAAATACGCCTAACTTTCTAGCATGTTGATGCCACTTTGACTTTTGTGATATCTTTTGTTTTAAAATTCCTTTATCTGCCATCTCTAATGATAATAAGAAGCTTGATAATATTTTTACATGATCTTCTCTGATATAACCATGTTAATATTTTTTTTAGGTTTCATTAATGCTAGTAAAACTTGGATAAATACTCCAATTAAGATATCCTCTTCTATTTGTTAAATTGTACATTATAGATGTTGATAATTTATAAGTTATTTTTGATTAAGCTTGCTCAATTTAAATGTTAGTTTCCACCAAGTGTAGACTTAAAATATATTAAGTTTTACTTTTAGCACTAGCTTTACATTTGTGTAGGTGACTATTTGTTTAAAGCGAGAGCTAGAGCTAGGATAGTAGCGGTTAGCTAACTTAGATGTTTAGGGTTAAAGTTTATGCCATTCCTTTTTGTATGTACCAATTATATTTTGTAAAGACTCACTAATTCTTGTTATCTAAATAATTATAATAAGTTGATAACTTAGGTGTTAATAGTTTTGTTTTTGCCGTCCTACATCCTTTTATGGGGTATAAAGGCATCTCACATCACCCCTACCATGCTTGCTGTATAACCTTTTAAAGCTAAATTTCCTTCTGATGCTATTACAAAAAACCTGAAAAGAGTGTCATGGCTATGGTTTAAAGAGGCCTTGATTATGGTAATTCAAGAAGCTATAAGGAGAAGGGAAATTATAACCATTGCTAGCCAGGCCTTATCAAAGTTAAAATCTCCCTCAACATAAAAGTGACCTATTTTGTGAATACGATAAACACACAATTATGAGATAAACCATATTAGGACCCTTAGAGATAAGATCTTTAATCTCATCAAATCGGGATATATTTTGAATCCATAATGTTGAAACTAGAAAGGCTATGGCTTGCAGCATATATTAAGATATCATTTATATTCCTTAAGCTTATTTTAAAGAATAATGTTTTTGTTTGCCTTTTATTAATAAAATGAGATTAATTCAATTTACCTTTTAGATACCCTATATATCAATGTCATGCAAATTGCATTCATGCATCCATTAAAATTGACCTTTCATATATGTATTCCTTACATTAATAAATGCTTTATATAAGAACATATGCACTCATGTAGATTTTATGCATATATGGCTATCATAAGTCTTTCATATAGGCATATCATGCACCTTGCATCATACACCATCTACATATGTCTCATACATGCTTGCCATACAACTGTTAGTCATTTGGATAGGGTATTCATATGCTCATTATATAAATCATGCACTCATATATATGTATATACACTGTTTAAAGTCATACATCCACTAAAATTTTTTTGGATAACCACCATAGATTAGTCATCTTTTGATTAGGTTTATTGCTCAAATAGCAAAATCACCAAAAGAGTCTGTACAATCAATTAAGTCAAAGGAAGAAAAAATAACACCTATGACCAGGGAAGCCATAGATAAAAGTTTAGAGGAATTTAAGATTAGAATAATGGCTGTATTGAATAATGTCATGGCTAGCATGAATCTTATTATTGCTATTATAGTTGCATAACCTACCATTGGATAAAAGGTTAAATCTAAATAGAAAAGAGGGTAGCTATTGTAAATCTAAACTCCAACTCTAAAAAAGATAAGAAAGAAGAGGATGATTATTCCAAAAATAGATCTAACGACCTATATTTGAAGAAATTTAAGGACAATTTGGTAGCAATGGATAATGCCATCTTTATGGGAAAAAGGTTAGACCTTAAAGTCATATCTCTAGATTTAGAAGAGGTGTTTCCATCAAAGTTTAAAATGCTAAACTTGGCCAAATTTGATGGAATCATTAACCCAAAAGCACATGTGAAGTTATTCACCATAGTCATGAGGAAAAATAGGCTCTACAAAAATTTAAAGGTTAACTTATTAAACTTGACTTTGATTAAACTGGCTCTAAAATGGTCTCATACAATAGAGAGGAAAGTAAAAAAAGATTGGATAAAGTATTTAAAGAGTTTTTAAACCAGTATGATTGAAACACTCAAGTAAAGGTCACTTTTAAAAACCTTGAGCTATTAAAATAAAATCATAATGAGTCCTTTTTAAAATTCCTAACCAGTTGGAAAGGTAAGGTCCTGTGTATGAAAAAGGAGCCAGACATAGCTGACCAAATCAGAATGTTCATTAGGAACACCAATCCTTATTCGAAAGATGGCATAAAGGCTAAAAGAATTAAGGATTGGGAATTCTTTAATGACATAACCATAGACCTGGAAGAAGAGAGGTTGAGGCTAAAAACAACAATAATAAGAAATGGTTCTCATCTGCTTTCAAAAAATTTGGGGGGAATAAGAGAAATACAATTAAGGTCTCCACCATTTAAAGGCACTATTTTAATATGGCAAAGCCCTTGCCATAATGTCTAAAGATGTTTATGAAAGATGGCAAACTATAATTGCCACCCGCTTAGCCAACTAAAGGATAATGAGTACCATTAGCATATAGGCTGTAAGACTGATTACTGTAAAGTTCTCAAAAATAAAATTCAAAATAACCCATAAGATTGATTACTGCAAAGCTCTTAGAAATTAAATTCAAGACCACATCAATGAAGGTGAAATTAATGACTTAGAAAAGAGGCAATAATAGTCCAGATGAGAGATCCTGCTTAAGCTTTTTAGTTTGGTTTTAGTTAGTCTAAATTATATGGAATTCTATTGAGAAATATAGTTTTGCTTTCTATAATAATGTGAGTAATTTTTCTTATCTTATTGCATTACATCTGATCAAATCACGCACAATAATAATCATGGTATGAATTTGATGTTAAAGCAATAAACATAATTTTATTTAATCTTAGCATCGAAATGAGATTCTAATTACCTTGGTTATAACTCTTAAAGAGAGATATTTGAGAAATAATAATAAAAAAGTCCTTACTTAGAAATAAAATAATTTTTAAGATGCTAAGGTATATGAGTGGAAGTCAACAATAGTTTCCAAATAATTAGAAATACATGAAGGTAAAAACTTCCTATAATAGCAAGTAAAACAAGTGACTCAATCCAGTAGAGAGATCCAATTGAAAGAGACATCTAGCCATACAAGACAAAGAATGGAAATTTAGTGGATATTGATTTAATAGTTTTAAATTAATATAAGTACAAGGCTATCACAACCACCCAGCTCTTTCAAGAAGTTAAAATGGGATCATTCAGTGAAAGCTAAGGAAAAAACCAATAGCCCCTCTTACTATTATGTCAAATGAAGAGGTTAAAATAAAAGTCATCAAGATTAAGAGGTTAAAAAAATGAAAATGAAAAAGAAGAAGGCCCAGATCAAGACATTAGTGATAAGTAAAGTTTGAAAAATTTATCTTACACCTTAGTTTAGACTTAAAAAAAGTAGCTCATTTTAGAAGCCAAAATTCCAAAGCCAACATGGGATAGAAAGAAACTTTTTACCATTACCTAGCCACCTAAGTTAAAGATCCTTAACTAAAAATGGAGACTTCCTTAAAAAACTAATAAAATCCAGTACTCTTGACCCAATGAGGTTAAATTTATCTATAAAAGCTGCTATTTTTTTCATCATTAATAGAAAAAGATCAAATCAGTGCTCATAGATTTAAGAGGTCTCTAAAATAAAACAAGAAGAGAAATACAACCCTTTAAGTTAAAAATCTAAAATAGGTGTCTTAAGCAATAATGGACACTTTGTAAGGACCCAAAATAAATCATAGGAGAATTAAAAGGCATTATCTTGGTAATTATGTTTAACTATGTTATGTTCAATAATTATTCTATGTAGGTATAATTGAAATAAAAATATTAGTTTTTGGATCAATTAAGTAGTAGAGAGTTGGTTTAAGATATATTAGTAATAAAATAATAAAGACAAAAGGACTCTTAGGGAATTTATCCTTTGGTGATTTGATTCTCCAATAAGTTTTAAAATAATTTGTTTATAGTGAGAATTTTATACTAGATTAAGTATCTTGGCTAATTTGCAATAAAGGAATTATTGAAAAAAAAGGAAAAAAGAAAGAGGTGAAATTGTCATAAGGAAGGAGGGAACGAATTCCCTCATCAGCACCATTCATCGAAGATAGCCGTGCATCACTGCCCCTCTGCCACCTTCCCCCGCATCGATCTACCGTTCTCTCTCTCATCGGTAAGCTTAATGCCTTTTTTTCTTATTTTTTTATATTTTTCCTCCTCTTTAAATTCGATGGTTTCCTCATGAAATTATGGTCACCTCCGGCATTGATTGAAGACATGAGTGCCATCTGAGTGTTCTTAGTATTAAGGAAAGCTCGAAGACACCTCCCTCCAGCCATCACTCACCCGCAGCTAGTAGATTGGAAAAGGTGGAGCAAGACATTTTGGCTCTATTTCTAACCAAATCTAATGGTGTTAGGGCATGTGAACATCACCTAACGATTATTGGTGGCTTTAGCTTTCAATAGATAGTTTTGGTGCATCTTTGATGAGGCTCCGATGATCGATCTGATGAGCACAATAACAAGTATGGGAAATTATATTAACAAAATATGGATTTGCATGAATGAAATTGATACAAGGATGGGATGATTGTCTACAAATCATAATAATAGTAAAGAACTCCATTCAATATGTGAATTTTATTGAAAAGTAATGAAATGTTAGATCTGCATGTGAGTTCTTCTAGTTGAAACTATATGTTTGCTACCTGTGTATGTAATTAGAATATAGGATTAAGTTTAAAATTGGATTTGCATGAAATGAGTTTGGAATAATGGTGATTGAGTGTTTTTGAAGAAGCAATGGAGGCGATCACATGAGGTAAGGGACCTTAAGAATTAATACCACTTGCATGTCTGTTTTTCGTTAGTTTAAAATAAATACTTGATTGGGTTAAACCATTAAGCAGGAATATGAGAAATAAGAGGCATGTAAGTTTAATTGGTGTAGTTTAACTCTTTTAAATTTTATCATAAAGATTCATCATTGATGTTGTGTTAGAGTTTTGGTTTAAAATAATATCTTTTAAATTAATTAAGGTATAAGAGTTACTTAGTTGAAAACTAGATGTATAACATGTTATGGATTAAATCTTGAACAATTTAGTAGTAAAGAATGATTTGATATCCATAACTAAAAGTACAACAGTTAATTATAAGGGAATAAACAATACATTCATTTAATGTATGGTTTCCTCTGTAAACCTTTATTAATGTAGGTTAATAGTTATCAGCGATTTTAAGTTAATGTTTAGTAGTTGGATGATGAGTGGTTATCCTTCTCTTTCCATTAAAAAGTATTTATTTTTCATGAGTAAAGTTAGCTGAGAAATCAAACTAATATGTTTATTTAAGGATGTGTGGTAATATATCTTTGTGGTCTAATGTGTTATAAATGAGAAACTATCACAGTTTATGAGATATATATATATATATATATATACAGTATAAAGTCCTATAAATGTAGAATGCTCTTCTATACAATTAAGCTAGATTATAAGAACACATTTAAGTAGCAAGTATAATTATTGTAAAGGCTTAATGTATAAAATGTAATTGTAGGTAAATTTAACCTTGATTACTTATTTTGCTTTATGAATATTCATAAGCATTATTGTGTTGTATGATTTTATCGTGTTGGTAAATAGTTAAGGAATTACATTATTACATAAGGTTAAGTATATTAAAAGGTGTTGAGGTGAGTTATGAAATGTTGATATTCATTTATACTATAGTGAATTTCCATAAACCATGGAAAAATATTGAACAAGTATGATAATGAAATATAGATAAGCATGATGATTAATATTATTGCTAAAATATGATAAGTTATTTAATCATGTATTTATGATTAATAAGAACATTCTTGGTTAAATATGATGATATTATTATGAACCTTTAAATAATTTTGCTGGTTATATTACTCTACTTAGAAGAGATTAACAGAAGGCAATCTAAGTATGTAATGCATGCTTAATTATTATTATCGTATAAATAAACATGAAGGTGAATTGATAACTTGTATAAATGATGAGTAACATATATATAATTTATTAGATTGCTTTCTAAATGTAAACAAAGCCATAATGCTTAAGTAAACTTGACTTGATTATATATAGCCCTCTTAATTGACATTTTCAAGAAATTGATGTCTATAGTTGATATGGGCTTGAAAAGCTCATAAATATTGTGTTTTAATGTGTAGTTTTATTTAGTATTGTGTTTATTATTTTCATATTTTATCTAGATTTTGTTGCTTTTATGTGTTTGGTGTGTTTGTGGTTGTTTTAGTTGTTTTGTAGGAGAAGGGAAATGATTTAAGGCTTAAAGGAGTCAATTGGAAGAAGGAGAGGAATGAGAGCTACAAGGGACTTGTCACGATTGCGATAAGCAAGAGAGCTCACGACAGCAAGTGGGGAAGAAAGTCAGCCCAGCTAGAAGCATGCATTATCGTGAGGGCGACAATGAAGGAAGGCTCGCGATAGCCAGCAGAGCCAACCAAGCATGCTTGTGTCTTGTCGCGAGCGCGATATAGGACAGATGAGGAGTTAAACTTTTGAAGAGATGCAATTTTTCACCACCAAGTACAACTTTTGTGAAAAGTTATCTTTGAAGAGTCATATCTTTTAGAGCCTATATATATGCCAAGTGAACAGATTGTTAGGATGAGGAATTTTTGGAATTTGATATTGTGATCTTGAGAACAGTAATTATTTTTAGTACTTTTGTTTTAATTTTCATGACTTCAAGAAGGAGACAAAAGCAAGGGAGAAGACATCTTGTGTGAAGGGAAAAGGGTTGAGAGATCTCCTTCTTATTGTTCTTACTGTTTAGTTTCTTCCTTATAATCTTTTAAATGAATATTATGTTGGCATTTGATTATATATGAACAATTTTATATTTCCATTTACTTAGTTAATCTTTGAATGTAGAATTTGCTATTAAAATTATATTAGTATCATTATAGGTTAAGGAAAAGACCTTAGATGGCAATTCCTTTTCTGAAGATCAACATAATGGTCATAAATAAGGGAGTTAGCGATAGCAATATCTTATTGAAAGTTAATAGGAAATTCATTATCAAAGCATAATTTGAGAGATCACATGTAGAGATAATTGCTATAGGTTGGTAATTAATCTTAAAATGTGTAATTAAAATTAACTAGTTCATTAACAAGAGTTGAGAATTAGTACTTTAATTGCATGTCTTAGGCATTCTAATGCATGTTAAGAGAGTGGATTAGAAATTTATTCCAACCTGGTTTGCTAATAAGATTAAAACTTATAATTAAAATAATGTTATCAAGTGCATGATTATTTAATTTCATTGAATTTATTGTCTTCTTTGATTATATTTAATTAGGATTTAAGTAATTTATGCAATAGAGTAGTTAGAATTAATTTCCACTTATGAACATCGTAAACAAGATTAAAATTGAGTAGTAATAGTGGGTAATTTTAATCAACATTTCCTCGTGGGATCGATATCTGAAGTACTATAACTGGTACACCATATACTTACGGTATTTAAGCTTTTAGAAAAAGCATAACAATAGTTATAAGGAAGTGCTTATGTTATCTTACTAGTTAGTCTAGAAACTCCCTTATATGTTATTAAAGAACATATAGTTGGTTATCTATAATCTAATAGATGATAAAATTGGATTAAGGAAATAAAATATAAATTAATCGAAGTTTAATACATTTGGTTGATGTGACCACAACCTAGTGAGTATTATAATACAGTATTCAAACAAGCAAAAGCAGTATAAGTACATTTGTATAAGTATATGGTAATATGTATTTATGAATGTTTCCAAGGGCATTTTCTCTACTTATGAGTATGGACTTGATTATATGAAGATGTTATCATATTTATAAAGGGTTTATACTTGAGTAAATACATGATGTTATGGTCAAGTCACATGTGTATACTTATATATATATACATTCATGAAAATAGATATTATTATTATAATTAAATGAAAAGTATTCATTCATATATTGATGATATGTAAGAATGCTCTTTGTTAAGCATATTGATACTATAATGGCCATTAAGAAAAGGCATAGAAGGTGAATATCATAAATTGGAGAAACGTACACTTTCATAAGATGATAAAGAATTGTTCAAGCAAGCATGTGAGAGTCATATGCTTGATGATGAGTGTTATGTTATAATTATAATTATATGTTTAACTGCCTGATCATGAAGTGATAATTGGTGATGTTTTGGTGTGTGTGTGTATATATATATGTATGTATGTATGTATGTATGTATGTATGTATGTATGTATGTATGTATGTATGTATGTATGTATGTATGTATGTATATATGTATGTATGTATGTATGTATGTATATATATATATATATCTATTTATGCCTTTGAATTAAATATAGTTACAGTTTGACCATGATTCACATATTGTTTACAAATGAATAAGTATATGTATCATAATGTTTACAGTTATTCATAAATATAATTATGCTTATGCCTTTATAAGGGCATCGAGTATTGAATACTTATACTTGGTAAGTATAAACTATTTGATTCATGTGACATTGATATATAGCAAGTAATACATGATACTTTACTCATTGCTATACAATAACATATGTATGAGTATCATTACCCGGTACATGTCTATGCATGTACATATATGTATAATATTGAATAGAGTAAAGCAAAGTAATGTCAGATAAAGTAAAGGAAATTAACTATTACTTAGTGTCTAAAATGTGGATAAATAGGCATGCCTATAGGGATAATTTTAGCTGCTGTAGTTTAATCCCATTTGGGTTTATAGTTTGTCCTTATATGGACCACCATTCGATCATTTTTGGATCCATAAATTCGATATCTTCAGATATCTAAAGTTTTGATACCTAAGAGTATCTAGAATTCTCGTTATCCACTTTGGGAACTTAGGCAGGCTAAAGTATAAAAATAGTACAAGTATTAAAGTAATAGTGATCTATAGTTCTTAATAGAATACGTGGTTGGTTTTAATTGCTGGAAACCATTCTCAAGCTTTAATGCTTATAGTACATAAAGTAATTATATGATATATGTATGTTGAGTTAATTGTTGAGCTTTATTAATATATTGATCATATATTATTGTTGGACTACATGATTGTTTTTGACTACGAAAAATTATATCTCATGTACTAATGTTTAGAGTATATCAATCAATCACATGACATTATGTATGTTGAGATATTTGTGAATCTTTGTTGTTTTATTAATTATATACCTTGAGTGATTGCGAGAGTTAAAAGCTTACTATCATTGATATCATGTATTACATGTGATTAGAAAGTACAGGCTTAAATTTTCAAAGTACGAAAAGTATTATATTAAGTTAAAAGACTCAGGAAATATAATCCTTTGTAAATTGCTATTCATTATGTTATGTTTACATGTAAATCTAGGCATTATATATATAATGTATAGTAAAAGGAGTTAACGTCAAGATTATCTGCAGGTGTGATACTATTAATGAAGAACTATTCATAGCAATACCTATAGGGATTGTTATAACTTATATGTAGTTTTTATAACTACTTCTGTAACCAAAATTGAGTTACAGGCATAAAGAAGGTAAACTTGAAATGTGTTTTTCACAATTGCTTCACAAGTAAATCAAGACATGGCTTTTAGTAAAGTATTTTGTAAGGCTTATAAAGGGTAGATGTGTTTACTTATATTTTTGAAATATTGTAACATGGTATCTAATGTTACTTATGGTAAACTCATAAATATATTGATTACCCTTAGTGCTTGTGCGTAATTTGATAATTTTCATAGAAGCTTGTGCATAGTTCAAATGTTCCCCACTAAGCTTTTTAGCTTAGCGTGGGTGTTTATCCGTGTAGGTCTATAGGTTTGAAATTCTTTTCGAGGTTGATATCTGGAGCGAGTTGGCCAACACAAGATATGAAAATAGGGAGTTTAAGCTCAAGTATATTTGAAAGTTCTGTATTTGATAAGTTTTGTAATTATGATTCTATAGCAGGAAATTAAAGTGATTGAGAAAATGGTGTTCATTTGTTTGATGATAAGTTCTTCAAATACTTATTTAAGGATATCAACTGAGTTTATATCTCGATTAGTGACTTATGTACAGTTTTGAATTGGATTATCAGATTAGGGTGTTACATTATGGTATTAGAGCATAAGTTTATCCATTTTTGTGTAATAAAAGTATAAAAATTAAGTGTTTGACAATGTAGATATCCCTGTTTTGCTCTAATGGGACTAGAAATAAGATGATTTGATAGAATCTAAAAAAGAGGTCAAAAAACTTACAGCTTTGGGTTTTTGAATTCAACTGTCCTTGATGTCATGGTTGTATTCTGAAATAAGATAATTGTTTCAAAAGTAGAAAATTTTCGAGATCTGAACCATAACTTAGCTTGGATTTTACAATAATTATTTGACTATACGATATCAAGAGATGTCAAAAGGAAATAGAAATAAGAGTATAGAGAAAAGTGAAACAAGTAAAAGAAAAAGTGGCACATTGGTATAGAATGAAAAGAAGATTTGAGGTTTCTAATATACCTCAAAAGAAGAGGTAAATCATAATGAAAAAGAGATAAATTTATAGAATTAATCATAACAATACAGATCGGCAAAACTGAGGTTCTAAAGAAGCACGGCGTCACCAAATTAGCTATGGTATTTATTTTCTCCCCTTTTGATTATTATTTATATGTATTGATAGGTTTTGATAATGGAGATGCATATATGTATGATGGTATATTAATGAGATCTTAAGTTTGGATTAAAAAGTAAATGTTATAACATGCAAATATGACTAGTGTTTGGACTATAGTAAAAGTGTGTTAATAGGGTATATATAGACTATTTCAATATGGCTTATGAGAAAGACTTTATGAATAGTAGATAATATCTTTCATATGTAAAGTTGCTATAAGGAATTGAGGTTGATTACAATGCTCTATAAACCTGTCAGTGATTCCTTAGCAGGCATAGGCAGTTGAAAAAATATTTCATAGTTGGGATGGGAAAAAACATGTGCATTACATGAGATTATACATCTACATTTCATTGCATACATGAAAGTATCTTTCACTCATAGAACAACATCATATCACATGTATAGGCCTTAACTGAAAAAGGAATTTGATAGGATATATCTTGAGCATAGTAATGATATGATAGTATGACAAGGTTACCCTTATACAGAGTAGAGTTATAAGATAAGCGAATCAATTTAAAATAAAGAATCAAGAGAATGTCACAGTTATAAAGAGATAAAGTTAAATTTAATTTAAGTGTGATATAGTACATAAATGTAGATGGGATAATGTAAAAAACAAGTGAAGCTAGCAAAGACGGTATATAATGAAGGTTGATTGAGATAGATACATCAGTACATATAGAAGTATAGAAATAGTAGTTATATATATGAGTAAAGGGTACATGTTTGAATTTCGGGGACGAAATTCTTTAAGGGTGAGATAATAGAAGAATTCAAACGTATTATCTTGGTAATTATGTTATGTTCAATAATTATTCTACCATGGGTATAATTGAAACAAAAGCATTAGTTTTTAGGTCAATTAAGCAATAAAGAGTTGGTTTAAGGTATATTATAATAAAATAATAAAGATAAAAGGACTTTTAGGGAAATTATCCTTTGGTGATGTAATTCTCCACTAATTTTTAAAATAATTTATTTATAATGAGAATTTTGTACTAGATTAAGTATCTTAGTTAATTTGTAATAAAGGAATTATTAAAAAGAGGAAAAAAGAAAGAGGTGAAATTGGCATAAGGAATGAGGGAATGGGTTCCCTCATCGGCACCATTCATCAAAGATAGCCATACGTCACCGCCCCTCTACCACCTTCCACCATGCCAATCAAATGCTCTCTTTTTCTCTCACCGGTATGCCTGATGCCTTCATCTTCTTATTCTTTTTTATTCTATTTTTCCTCATCTTTGAATTCGATGGTTTCCTCATGAAATTTTGGCCACCTTCGACGTTGACTTGAGACACAAGCATTGTATGAGTGTTCCTAAATTTAAGGCAAGCTCGGAGACACCTCCCTTAAGCTATCACTTGCTGACAGCTAATAGATCGATTAAGGTGGAGTAGAACATTTTGGCTCCGTTTCTAACGAAATCTGAGGTATGTGAACATTGCTTGGCGGTTACCAATGGCTCTAGCTTCCAGTGGAAATTCTTGGTGCATCTTTGGTGAGGCTTCAATGATCGATCTGGTGAGCATAATAACAGGTATGGGAAATTATATTAAAAAAATATGGATTTGCATGAATGAAATTGATACAAGCATGGGGTGATTGTCTACAAATCACAATAATAGTGAAGAACTCCATTCAGTATGTGAAGTTTATTAAATAGTAATGAAATGTCAGATCTGTATGTGAGTTCTTCTGGTTAAAACTAAATGTTTGCTACCTGTGTATGCAATCAGAGTGTAGGAATTAAGTTCAAACTTGGATTTACATGAAAAGAGTTTGGAATAATGGTGATTAAGGGTTTTGAAGAAGCAATGGAGGAAATCACGTGAGGTAAGGGACCTTAAGAATTAATACCTCTTGCATGTCTATTTTCAATTAGTTTATAATAAATACTTGATTGGGGTTAAACCATTAAGCAGGAATATGAGAAATCGGAGGCATGTAAGTTTAATTGGTATAGTTTAAGTCCTTTAAATTTTACCATAAAGATTCGTCATTGATGTTGTGTTAGAGTTTTGGTTTAAAATAACTTCCTTTAAATTAATTAAGGTATAAGAGTTACTTAGTTGAAAACAAGATGTATAACATGTTATAGATTAAATCTTGAACAATTTGGTAGTAAATAATGATTTGATATCCATAACTAAAAGTACAATAGTTAATTATAAGGGAATAAACAACGTGTTCATTTAATGCTTGGTTTCCTCTGTAAACCTTTATTAAACTAGGTTAATAATTATCAATTATTTTAAGTTAATGTTCATTAGTTGAATGATGAGTGGTTATCCTTCTCATTCCATGAAAAAGTATTTATTATTCAAGAGTAAAGTTAGCTGAGAAATCAAACTAATATGATTTAAAGACATGTGGTAATATATCTTTGTGGTCCAATTTGTTATAAATGAGAAATTATCACAGTTGATGAGTAAATGGTAGTGAGAAGTTGTTGTTATTATATATATATATATATATATATATATAAGTGTAGAAGTGTAGAATGTTCTTCTATACAATTAAGCTATATTACAAGAACAATTTAAGTAGCAAGTATAATTATTATAAAGGCTTAGCATATAAATTGTGATTGTAGGTAAATTTAACCTTAATTACTTATTTTACTTTATCAATATTCATAGGCATTATTGTGTTGTATGATTTTGTTGTGTCGGTAAATAGTTAAGGAATTACATTATTACATAAGGTTAAGTATATTGAAAGGTGTTGAGGTGAGTAATGAAATGCTGATATTCATTTATACCACAGCCAATTGCCATAAACCATGGAAAAATATTAAACAAGTATGATAATGAAATATAGATAAGCATGTTGATTAATATTATTGCTAATATATGATAAGTTATTTAATCATGTATTTATCATTAAAAAGAACATTCTTGGTTAAATATGCAGGTATTATTATGAACCTTTAAATAATTTTGTTGGTTATATTACTCTAATTAGAAGAGATTAATAGGATAAGCCAATGTAAGTATGTAATACATGCTTAATTATTATTATAGTATAAATAAACATGCATGAAGGTGAATTGACAACTTGTGTAAATGATGAGTAACATAAATATAATTTATTAGATTGCTTTCTAAATGTAAACAAAGCCATAATGTTTAAGTAAACTTGACTTGATTATATAAAGTGCTCTCAATTGACCTTTTTGAGAAATTGATGTCTATAGTTATATAGAGAAATGCTTATGTTATCCTACTAGTTTGTCTAGGAACTCCCTTATATGTTGTTAAAGAACATATAGTTTGTTATCTATAATCTAATAGATGATAAAAGTGGATTAAGGAAATAAAATAAAAATTAAGTGAAGTTTAATACATTTGGTTGATGTGACCACAACCCGGTGAGTATTATAATAGAATATTTAAACAAGCAAGAGGAGTAAGTATACGGCAATATATATTTATGAATGTTTCCAAGTGCAGTTTCTCTACTTATGACTATGGACTTGATTATATGAAGTTGTTATCATATTTATAAAGGGTTTATACTTGAGTAAATACAAGATGTTATGCTCAAGTCACATGTGTATACCTATGTGCATATACATTTGTAAAAATATATAATATTATTATAATTAAATGATGAGCATTCAGTCATGTATTGATGATATATAAGAATGCTCCTTGTTAAGCATGCCGATACTATAATGGCCATTAAAAAAAGGCATAAAAGGTGAATATCATAAATTTAAGAAAGGTACGCTTTCATAAGATGATAAAGAATTGTTTAAGTAAGATTGTGAGAGTCGTATGCATGATGATGAGTGCTATGTTATGATTATTATTATATGTTGAACTACCTGGTCTTGAAGTGATAATTGGTGATGTTTTGGTATGTATATGTATATGTGTGTGTGTATGCCTCTAAATTAAATATAGTTATAGTTTGACCATGATTCACAGATTGTTTACAAACGAATAAGTATACATATCGTAATGTTTAGAGTTATTCATAAATATAATTGTGCTTATGCCTTTATAAGGGCATCGAGTATTGAATACTTATATTTGGTAAGTATAAACTATTTGATTCACGTGACATTGATATATAGGTAAGTAATATATGATACTTTACTCATTGGTATACATTAACATATGTATGAGCATCATTGCTCGGTACATGGCTATGCATGTAGATATATGCATACAATTGAATAGAGTAAAGTAAAGAAATTTCAAATAAAGTAAAGGAAATTAACTAACTGCATAGTGTCTAGATAGGCATGCCTATAGGGATAATTGCAGCTGCTATAGTTTGAACCTATTTAGGTCTATAATTTTTCCTCATATAGACCATCGTTCTTTACCATTTGGATCCATAGATTCAATATCTTTGATATCTAAAGTTTCGATACCTAAGGGTATCTATAGTATCCATTATCCACTATTAGAACTTAGGCAGGCTAAAGTATAAAAAATAGTACAATTACTAAAGTAATAGTGATCTATAGTTATTAATAGAATACATAGTTGGTTTTAATTGCTGGAAACCTTTCACAAGATTTAATGCTCATAGTACACGAAGTAGTTATATGATCTATGTATGCTAAGTTAATTGTTAAGCTTTATTAATACATTGATCAGATGTTATTGTTGGACTACATGATTGTTTTCGACTACAAAAAATTATATCTCAAGTACTAATGTTCACAGTATATCAATCAATCACATGACATTATGTATGTTGAGATATTCATGCATCTTTGTTGTTTTATTGATTTTATACCTTCAGTAATTGCGAGAGTTAAAAGCTTACTATCATTGATATCTTATGTTGCATGTGATTAGAAAGTACAGGCTTAATTGTCAAAGTATGGAAGTATTATATTAAGTTAAAAGACTCAGGAAATATATTCCTTTGTAAATTGCTCTTCTTCATGTTATGTTTACATGTAAATCTAGGCATTATATATAGAATGTGTAGTAAAAGGACATAACGTCAAGATTATCTGCAGGTGTGATACTATTAAAGAAGAATTGTGCATAGCAATACCTACAGGGATTGTTATAACTGTAACACCCTTACCCTGTACTTAGCTATAACACTGTGATTAATATTAATCAAGCATGCTTATCAACATTTCATCTGATAATTCACTAAACAGATATCCAAAAGTTAACTATTAGAAGCTTCACTTACAGGTGCAACTTACTAACATCAAATATTACATATACAAAGCATCTGTAGTAAATACAAAATTTCCAACATATTTAGAGTTTCCACAACTACAAATCATAAGGACAAAAAGAAGACTCTAATATCAATCTTCTAAGACTTGTGTTGGCCAACCTGCTGCAGAAAACAGACCTGGAAGAAAGTCCTGTTCTCCCAACCTACACGGATAAACAAAAATCCCTGCTAAGCTATAAAGCTTAGTGGGGAATACTATAAATGATAACGACTACTCACAGTGGTCGTCAACAAGCATACATTATAAACTATAAAGTATAACTTATACTCAACAATTAACCATTTAAGCATAATTGTCCTTTAATCTTGCGATTCATTCATTGATTATTTTACCACTGTTTATACTTAGTCATTCCTTCCACTTTTTCATATAAGATAGGAATATAAGCATATACATATTCACATATGAGCTATGATCAACATTCACATATAAGCTATGATCAACATTCACATATAAATATTCGCAAGTAAAACAAGGCATTAGTACTATAAAAGTTCATCATTTATCAATCAAGAAATATATTCGAATTACTTATTGTACCAATGCATACATAGAATTTCTAGCTTGCTTTTATATCCAATACCATTTTCATGTGAACTTTATCTCTTGTAAATCTGTAAATGCTTTATGTGTATGCACAAGACAATATACATCATTTCTTAATCAAGAGCAAGAACGAGTAAATATAGGGAAAACATACTCAACTATATTAATTTGAAAAGCAATCACCAACATGAATACCCATTCATAAACTCTTATATTCATTTGCTTTAGAGAACATACTATCTCTAATATAGTTCATAATTATATATTAGTGATGCACTAGTTCATTTATATAACTCTGTACGTACTGTTTCTATATGCGATAATCATGTACAAGTGTATATTGTAACATCTTTTAATACCATAATTTCCATTTGTGCTGTAAAGGAATTTCACATATAAATTAGATTCTGAAATCAATTTATGAATTGTTATGCTTTATAAAGCTTTAAATTAACATCAAACTATTCTTAACTTTGGTATAAGGCCTGCACTATTCTAAAGAGGTGGATAACGGGTTAAACGATGGTACCTAAAGGCACAAGCTATTTAGTCACCCAAACGGGGCTGACTACAACCCAAACGGGGTTGAACGATGGTACCCGAAGGCACAAATTGGTTTAGCCACCCAAACGGGGTGACCACAACCCACACGGGGTTGAACGATGGTACCCGAAGGCACAAGTTTTGGTGTATCTATGGTACCCGAAGGTACGGGGCTTAACGATGGTACCCGAAGGCACAAGCTGTTTAGTCACCCAAACGGGGCTGACTACAACCCAAACGGGGTTGAACGATGGTACCCGAAGGCACAAGTTTTTCTGCAGCTGCAAGGTACCCTTATAGGCATGCCTATCTATCCACTTCCTAGACTCAACGCGGGCAATAAAATCTATTTACTTTATCTTTCATTTATTCATTCATATTCTTATATGCACATGTATACTCTTGTATAACTATGAACAATGTACTCATACTCATGTTCATGTATAACTTTCTGTAAACCGGTGAACATTTCACTGTTGGGTAATACTATTCTGTTCTTGTAATCATATTCACTTATGTGGCTAGTTTGTATGTCAATATTATACTTATATAATGCCATTTGTACCCATACATGATCATGTAAAATATATATATACATCTTCTTTAGTACATATACATATATGCACTAATCATAAACAATTATACACTTTTCTCATATAATAATCACATGACAAGATACTCCTTCTGTGATGCATACACTTGTATACATAGTCTTGTATGACATTACCATTATATACTTTAATAAAATTTCTATAATGGTGTCTATAGCACTGTAGATCTGTATTTTAGCATGCTATCATGTGACCACACATATGCTTAATCATATCATTTCAATTAAGTAAAGACGTATTCATACGTTTCACTTTACTCATTTTCTTTGAATCATTACTCCCAAACTTCTTTCAACAGTCAAACCCAATCATGTAAGATCATATTATATTTATAGACATATGTTTATATGTTCACATAATCCACAAATCACATTAAGCATCTCACATGTTCACAGTCATACTAAAACATTTTCTATCTCATAGTACAAATTCATGCTCATATACTCATGTACATAATTATAGATATACGTACCTGTGGGTACACTCGCATATAGTAGACTTACTCATATGAGCATATTTACCAAATATATATATATGTATATATATATATCTTTATCATCATTAAAATCATGTGCTATACAGAATGTCAACATGTTTCCATATGGGCATATACACATGCCAAGGTCATACTATTGCAGTCCTTATTTCATAGCATAAATACATGTCAAAATGTGCACTTTCATGTCATAAGGTTACATGTGTATAATATATATATCAATTTGGCATGTGACAATCATGTACAAAACTATTTACATGTATAAGTTAGATATTTCATCATTAGTCTTTATTGATATACACAATTGAATGCATATGTATTCATATAAATCCTTCATTGATAGCCATATTACGTGCTTTATCCAATTAACTTTACTGTCACATATACCCATATCTCTCTCAATTTATTAAAGAAATCATATTATCAAGTGTAGCAACGATATGCACATAATAGTAAATTATGTTTCTGTGAGCAGTTTAGGAAACTAGTCCGAATTCAACCCTAAATTCCATATACTTAGAGACCGATTTAAGTTTAGGTTTCTTCATATGAAATATAGGTATGGAAGTCTATTTTGCAATGCAAAAAGAATTACTCAATTTTCTGTTCTATAGCTCAACTTATGAGCAAAACATTCCAGACAGGTCATTCAGTCGTGAAGGGAGTTCGACTCGTGAAGAGGTTCACGAGTGAAGCAAACCAAGCAAAACTCATGACTCGTGAAGAAGCTCACGAGTGGAGAAGAAAACTGTACTTCACGACTCGTGAACAGGTTCACGAGTGAAGCAAACAGGGCAAAGCTCACGACTCGTGAAGGAGTTCACGAGTGGAGAAGAAAAGCAAAAATCACGACTCAGACAAAGATTCACTAGTGACCCAGGAAGGCAAAGGCACGACTCGTGAAGATCTTCACGAGTCGGAAAAAAGTTCACGACTCGTGAAGGTGATCACGACTCGGCAACAACTCTAACAGGAAGCAGATTCACGACACGTGAAGAGCTTCACGAGTCGGACAAAAGTTCACGACTCGTGAAGTGCTTCACGACTCGGCACTGACTCTCACAACTGATGAAATCTGTTCTTCCAAAATCAACCCGAAAACCCAGCAAAAACCAGAAAAAAATGTAACTTCAATTTCTGTAAATTACATCCAAATTCAACAACCAATTCCATATGCAATATGAACAACCTACATTCCCATACCTTAGCTGAAAATTCCTTTGTCTTAAACCCCTTGCAAGCCCTTTTCCTTGCTTCTTCCACCTTCTCTCTCTCCTTTACATCATTTCATACATACAACAACAATCATCCATCATCAATCAAATTAAGAAAGAGATGAAGATGAAGAGATGAACTAACAAGTTAGGATATTACCTTATAGTTATACTAATGATCTAGATTGAACAACATGCAATAATTCCTCTTCAACAAGACCTTGAGAATTCATCTATGGCTTTAAGAAATATGAAGAAGAAAATGAAGTTGCTGTAACTCTCTCTAAGATTTCGTTCACCACCATTTCAAAGAGTTTTCCTTTCATTCCACTAGCAAAAGACTTTATATAATAGCTAGGAAGATTCCCTCTTTGATCCTTCAACAAAATGCATTTCCTTTAATCAACCCACATCTTTTTGCATGTTATAAATCAACCTAATCACTTATTCTTTCTCTTAAATTAACCTCTCAAATATTCATTTATTCACCTTTGACCTTTAAGATGCTGAATTTATAAATTAACCTTTAAACTAATACTTTGAACTTCAATTACACCCTTGAATGTTATTAAACCAACAATAATAATTTAATTATGACCTTATAAAATTCATACCATATATCTTACACATTTATCACAATTATCGAACTTAATAACACTTATATCCCAATTGATCCTTGAAATAAAATATTATTTCAATTACACACATAAATAAACAACTAGTTTATCCTTCAATATATAAGCTTATAATAATTCATCTAATTAAGCTTGATTAAACATTAATAATTGGGATTATGTCCTTGAATTCTACTAAGGCCTAATTTGAGTCCTTACAATAACTCATATGTAGTTTTTATAGTTACTTCTATAACCAAAATTGAGTTACAGGCATAAAAAATGTGAACTTGAAATGTGTTTTTCACAATTTCTACACAAGTAAATCAAGATATGGCTTTTAGTAAAGTATTTTGTAAGGCTTATAAAGACTAGATGGGTTTACTTGAATTTTTTAAATATTGTAACATGGTATCTAATGTTACTTATGGTAAACTCATAAATATATTGATTTACTTTTAGTGCTTGTGCTTAATTTGATAATTTTCATAGAAGCTTGTGCATAGTTCAAATGTTCCCCACTAAGCTTTTTAGCTTAGCATGGGTGTTTATCTGTGTTGGTGTACAGGTTTCAAATTCCTTTCGAGGTCGATATTTGGAGTGAGTTGGCCAACATACAATATGAAAATAGGGAGTTTAAGCTTAATTATATTTGAAAGTTTTGTATTTGATAAGTTTTGTAATTATGATTCTACAGCATAAATTTAAAATGATTGAGCAAATGGTGTTAATTTGTTTAATGTTAAGTTCTTCACATACTTATTCAAGGATATCAATTGAGTTTATATCATGATTAGAGACTTAAGTATAGTTGTAAATTGGATTATCAGATTAGGGTGTTACACACCTCACTAAGGCGAAATAAAAAAAAGGCATCCTAGGCAACAACTAGACATTTAGAGAAAATTTTAATCAAGAAATCCCAACTGGATGATTGATAATAATAATTGTAATCACATGTAATTATAATAACATTTATTGAAATTAAATGGAAAAGCATCTTACGTATTAACGTTGATGTCTTGATTATCATTATTGCCTAAATGGTATTGTCATTGTATAACATTAGACTAGACATGGTCGTTTATTGCATTAAAAGGGTCGATAATATTCTAACTCAATGCTTGAGACTAAAAGCAAAAATGGGACACTTTACTACAGGTTAGAAATTGAAAAAAGACTACCTTACTAAAATTGGGCATCTTGCTAAGAAAAAAATCAAAAATAGGCATCTTAGGAAAAAATTAAGGGTTAGAGAGAAAATGATCAGTTAAGAAAAGCCAAAAGGATGATTGATACCATGAGTTGGATGCAATTAGGATATCATCCTCAAGATTAAATGGAAATATGTGTTTTTTGTTGGAAATTAGATTGATTACATGTATAAGCAAAAATTTAAATTTTTAACTAACAATACAGTTCTTGCCATGAATATACAATATATATGTCAATGAGAACAAAGAAAATCACCTTTGACTATTGTTGAACAATTGATTTTCCTTCTCATCGGGTTTTCGTAAACCACAAATGTCCTTACTTCAAGGCACCACTAAGGTATTAACATAAGATGTAAAGTCTAAGAACCCTGTCAAGATGCAATAATGGCCAAAATTGGCTTAGGGACCAGTAAAGCCAATTTGGCTTGAAGAGAAAGGGAAAAAAGGCTAAGGTTTAACGGCTATAAGAGTTTTAATTTTCTTTTCTTTGTTTTTTTACTTAGCCTAATTATAACTTTGAGATGTAATTATATACCTTATAGGTCAAATTAAGGTTATTTTATAATATTTGTACCTCCTAATTAAAGCTTGGACCAATTGGATGGGCTTAAGTGACACTCATAGTCCCAATAGTCCAATTATATATATAGGGCCTAAATAAACTGGATTTGCACATTTGAATTGGGTCCAAACCCATTCAAACTTTATGTATAGCCTTATAACATATTAATGAAGCCTAATATTAATTATTAGCTGCATCTAATGCAAAATAGACTTCAAAGAAATTTCTCTAGCTCATAAAAGCCCTATTACAAATATTAGGCCTTATGGGGCTTTTCTATGCAATAGAATTTTTCTCCTTTTATAAAACCCATAATTTTCTCTTACCAACTTATCAAATAAATTTCCATGACATCCCATGTCATGTTTATACATTGCTTTAACCTCAAACCTTAATTCTTATATGTGTGTGAACTTTTGGATTCCTTATGCATATTGGTAGTACAATATGTAACTAAGAGTTCCGGTCGAATAGGGACTCTAAAAGTCCTAATTAACTTAGGACTCTAAGAGTTCTAATCAAACTAGGACTTTAAGATTTCTAATCAAATTAGTACTTTAAGAATCCTAGTCGAACTGTGATTTTAAGAGTCTTAATCGAACTGTGACTCTAAGAGTCCTAGTCAAACTATGACTTTTATGATTTAAACTCTTTTAAACTATAATATTAATTCTCAATTGATATTTCAATACATTATTGTATAAGTCATGAGAGACTTCTAGTCAAGCATCATGACTAACCAAATGACAAGCAAGTCAAGTGGTTTTAACTAACCCTTCCATAGAATAGTTACTGTGCAATTACTCCTTTCACCACAGTTATCTCATTTAGGTTCTGATTATGGATTTATGTCAACTCATATAAATCTAAATATTCATGTTGTACTAATGTAACCATTATTCCCAAAATGCTCCTTGTGGATCCCTATCCACCTTGGCATACTACTCTGGTAAGATATTCTCTATATAAGGAAATTATAGAATAATGTAAGATTACTTCCCTTAATAAATCTGGGATGGTGAATCATTTGTTGATTACTCAACTACCTTTAAGTAGGTCATGATATACCTAACTTTCTAACTATGTTCACCTTAGATTGGAGGTAAGCAGTTATGGAGTCAAAGTATATCACTTACTACTTAAGATAACTTTGGTGATCTTAAGTCTAGGGATATTTGCACCACTACTATGAAGAGATTCCTTATTGATATAGATTTAATATCCATATGAGGATTCTCTTGGCAGACGTCCAATGAATTTATTCTTGTAAAGGTTTGATCATGTCCTATGATGATAATTATTAGAATCACTGCTTGAACCTTTCAAAAAGCATAACATGTGCTAGTCTATCCGTATTAACATTATCCTATCTTACCAATACTATGACTAGAGATATTTAGATACTACCATATTTATATGCAATAGTCATCTCATATCATGAACTCTTTCATGATTGTCTTTGCACCGTGTTTATAATATTAAGGACTTTATATATTAATTTAAGATAAATAAACATATGAATTTAAACATAGCATTAATAAAATAATGTTGCCTTCTTATAAAAAAATGAGTCCATATGCATAATACATCCCTTTCTACATAGGCTATATGGCATACTTTCTAACATTTTTTTATGTTAAATATGTATCATGATTATTTTTATGCGATGTTATCAGATGAGAATGCATCCATAAGTTTAGTCATTTTAACAAAATAGTCTATAATTAATAATAAAAAAAGAGATAGCTCCATTCATTATAATAAAAAATAAAAGTATACATAGGAATATTATTCCACACTTGCACATATGAGTTTTTATTTATGTTTAGGATGTTATCATAAGTATACTAAAAAGAACAAATAAGATCAAACCCCTCGATCCTTCTTGCTTCCTTTACCTTTTTAATGCCTTAATCAGAACACTCTATTATCAGCTGCTTTAAGAACCCACTAATGATATTTATACGAAGCCGTGAAATCATAGGATATAAAAAGGGGAACATTTACCTTTATTGATAGGTATCTCCAAATGTCATAATGGCTTGGAAGGAAATGGTTAGGTAACTTACTACCTTTAAAGGATAAGGGACTTTACACTATGTCTTATTTTTCTTTAAATTTTTACGCGCATCTAGCGGTGATACAATAGGTGGCTCTTCAAAGACCAAACAACCACACACATCTAGAATGGCCATATTTGGTAATGTACTCAAGCCTTGTTCATGTTGCCATGAAATCTACCCTAAAATCTACCACTAAAGATAACCACTCGATGCCATCCTCGATAGAATAGAGTTGGTATAGTCTATATCGATCTTTAAAGCATTGCAAGGTATACCAAAGTATTTTTTTAGGAAGTGGAGGTTCCAACATCCTCAACTTTTCTTGTAACAAATCTAAAATAATGAAAAAAATAAAAAAATTGTAAGCATAAAAGTTACTAGATAATTATGGGTTTATTTCAAGCAAAACTTAGGTATAAAGCCATGTGAAAATCTTTAAAAGGGAAAATTTTCTGCAAAGAAAAGCTAGTGCAAGAACCCACAAGGGGCACACTACCTTCAAATAAATTACCAAAAAAATTCATGAAGCACTAAAGAGCTGTTGGTGAGAAAAGCATTAGGATCTAAGTGAATAACATCTAAACTTAGCAGAGTTTCAGCCAACATGAGAGGAAAAGGAGTCCAACTAAGATGTATTCCATGGACTATATTCAAAAGCTGGCAGTCTCTAACCAAGATATCTATACTGGTCAAAACTAGGTAATTCACCAAGCATATAAACAAAATAATGCCAATGATATAAGCTAGGTAGTTCATGTATAGATACAGGTAGTCAAACAAGATGTCCAAATTAATTAGAATGTTACGGCCAATCATAACCCTGGCTTTCAAAAGCAGTATCCTTAATGCCCTAGCAATTTTATCTAGGTATATAGACATAGGATTTGAGATGCAAGGAAGAGTATCGGAAGAAAAAGGTACATTAAGAATGGTTGTAAATCTTTAGCCAAAGAGCATAGTTTTGTTTTGTTAAAGTGGAACATGTGAAATTGGGGATCCTAGGATTAAGTATTGGTTAAGAGAAAATTTCAATCAATCCAAATTTTGTGATGGAATTTTAGATTAAAATAATGAGGTTGGATGGGGTCTGTCCACTTATCAAAATCATTAAGAAGTAGCTCTAATCTTTCAAAAAATAGAGTTATATTGGGTAATGAAAGGTTATTGATAAATAATGAAAGCTGATAGGGAAAATAGAAAAGGATGAAGAAGATATACACGTATATATATATATATATATAAGATACTAACGAGTGCACATACATAGTATCATATGAAAGAAGTACAACATAGACATAGGTATTGTAGCACCCTAGTTCTCTAAACCTAGTGATATCAATAATTCAACTCCTTAATCATGCATTACTATTCTGTCAAATAGAAAACCTTACTATAAGGATTATCTTATACCAAAGCTTAACTCAACATATATATATATATATAATTGTTAAAGTATAATATTCATTATATATAAGTACTATAACAACATTACAATTCTTCATATACAAAACAGCTGTACTTTTACAAGATTTCCAACACAAGATAAAACCCTCGAAATACAAAAAGGAACCAAAAAGAATACTATATACTTTATAATCTTCAAGGACTTATGTTGGCCAACCTGCTGTAGATATCAATCCTGCGAGAAAGTCTTATCCTTGCAACTTACATAGATGAAACACCCATGTTAAGCTATAAAGCTTAGTAGGGAACACAAAATAAGACAAACGACCACTCACAGTTGTTTCAACAAGCATAGATCACGAACTACAAGTATACCTTATGTTGAAATGAAAGAGACACCAATTCAAAATGAATAGACAAGAGTCCACATATGATACCCAAATGACTTAATGATAGTAAATTTGACATTGGTGCTTTTTATACACAACATTTAATCATATAAGCATAATTATCTTTTAGACCTATAATTCATTCATTGAATGATATACCACTGTTTACACTAAGTCATACCTTCCATATACCACACACTTTGACATATACTAGGAATATATATATATATATTCAAATATAAGCATATGATCAACAATAATATATGTATATTCATAAGAAAGATAGAGCATTAGTATTATGAAAGTTTATCATTTATCGATCTAGGATATATTTGTGATTCTTAATGTACTAATGCATACATTGAATTACTAATTTACTTTTATCTGAAATACCAATATCATATTGAGTTTATCACTTATAGATCTGTAAATATTTTATGTTGCATACAAGACATTGAACATAATGTCCTAGTAGAAAGTAAAAATGACTAGCTATAAGGAAAACTTATAACCTAGTGTTTTAATTGAAAGGCAATCACCGATATGAATACCTATACATAACTCTTATATTTCATTGAAAAGAAAACACTTATATTGACAAAACATTTTCATAGCTTTCACATATGACAAATCATACAAGCCATTTAACCAGCTCAAGCAAGCAACATATTACTATAGGGAACATATTATTTTTAATATAGTATATAACTAGATATTAGTGATGCACTGGTTCATTCATATAACTCTGTACATATAATTTTTTTATATGCAATAATTGTGCATAAATGTATATTACAAACTCTTTTAATTTCATAGTTTTCGTATGTGATAAAAATAAAAAGGAATGTCATATATAAAATATATGACAAAGTTAATTTATGAATTGACATGCTTCAAGAAACTTTGAGTTAAACATCAAACTTTTTTTAACATTGGTGCAAAGCCTGCACTATTCTAAAGAAGTGGATAACGGGTTATACGGTAGCACTCGAAGGTACAAAATTGTTGATTATAATGGTGGTACCCAAAGGTACAAATAAGATACCTAGAGGTATTAAATGTTGATTCTTTATAGGGACAAAATTGTATGATAAATCAATAAAGCGGATCCAAACGGGGTCAAACAAATAACTTAGACTTGTCAAACGGACTGAAACGGGGTCGACTACAACCCAAACGGGGTTGTTCAAATCAACTCTAATTTTTAAACTCAAACAGGGTCATTGTAATTTTTAATTTCAAGTGGACCTAAATAGGCCAAAACTGTTTAGAAGCAGCTGTAAGGTACCCTTATAGGAATGCCTATCTATCCACTTCCTAGACTCAATGCAGGTAGTATAGCCTTTTTACTTTATCTTTTCTTTATTCATTCATATTCTTATATGCACATGTATACTCTTGTGTAACTATGAACAATGTACTCATATACACGCTCATGTGTAACTTTCTGTAAACCTGTGAACATTCTCATTATTGGGTATTACTATTTTGTACTTGTAACCCTATTCAATCATGTAACTATTCTGTATGTCAAGACTATACTTATATAATGTCATTTTTACCCATACATAAACATGTAAAAATATATATCTTCTCTAGTACATAAACATATATGCACAATTCATAAACAATTTATACAATTTGCTCATGTAACAATCACATGAGAGGATACTCCCTCTCTAATACATACACTTGTATACATAGCCTTATATAACATTGCCATTATATGCTTCAATAAAATTTATATACTTGAGTGTATGGCACTGTAGATCTGTATTTTAGTAAGCTAACATGTAACAAAACATATGCTTAATCATGTCATTTCAATTAAGTAAAGACATATTCATACATTTCACTTTAAACATATTCTTTGAATCATTACTCTAAAATATCTTTCAAGCCTCAAACCCAATCATGTAAGATCATACTATATATATATATGTGTGTGTGTGTGTGTGTTTATATGTACACATATATTCTACTAATCACATTACTTCTTTATACAAGTAAAGTTAACATTTCAAACTATATGTATCATAGTAATTTCAAGAAATCCATAGGAATCGTGTATAATCCTCTAGACTTATATATATATATATATATATATATATATATATATATATATATATATATATATATATATATATATATATATATATATATATATATATATCAACCTATTCAAGGACAAGTCATACAACTAAATATGGTATCTTTAGATTCATCGATATGTATACAACTAGGTACCATCATCTTTACATATAAATATATATAACATAACATGTTTTCATTTTCTTGGTTCATATACTCTAGCATCAAATGAACATTCATGAGTAACATTTTTAATATTAACTATCATATATGTATTTATATCTACATTTAAGTTTGTTTGCATATAACAAGTTTGTTCATAAGTTGATCATATATGAATGTTTATATATATATACCTTTATCAGTAAACATATCATATGCCATACATAATTCAATGTGCTTCCATGTTAACATATATATAACATATCAACATGTAAATAAAGTATATATATACATAATCATAACTCAAATTATATTCCTTAATACAAGTATTTATATGCTAGAAATTGTTTAATTCACAATAAAAATAGTTTAGATGTCCATTACTATCCATTTGGGACCTTTATGTGTAGTTTAGGTGAAGTATAAATGGGTCATGGTTACTAGGTAATACTTGGTAACCGTGACATAGAATCTGTCCAGAGGCAGAATTATAGATTCAACTTGTATCACGATTTGGACCTATAAAACATCATTTTAGCAAAAACTTCCTTCTACAAACTTGTAGCCTTATGTGTCTAGTTTCCAGAACATCAAAAATCAATTCCAAATCACATTTGAAACTAAATAAATTCACATTTTTTTGATTACTGTTCCTAAGAGCAGTATAGTGAACAGGTACGGATTCAACCCTAAATTACAAATGCCTAGAGTCAGATTTTAGGCTTAGCTTATTGCTTATAAATTGTAGATTTAGAGTTCTATTTTCCATAGGAATTAATCTTATGTCATTCTGATCATTGTACACAAAGATATCTCATTTTTACCACAAACTGTTCCAGAACATGAATTAACAGGTCATCTAAAATTCAATAAATCATATAAATTATTTAGAGGCAGATTTATGGCTAGGTTTCCTCTACAAAGTTTTTTTTAATCTTTCTATCAAGTTTACATAGAATCAAACCTCACTCAATTTAACTTAAATACAAGTAGTTATGGTTAAAACATTGGTAACAGTTCAAAACTGCCTATACACTTAAACAGTTAACTTCGACGAATTTTTTGAGTTCCTTAACAACAGAATCAAGCCACAACTCCTCCTAATGAATTGTATATAATTGAATCTAGTTTAGCCAAATTTTTGAAGCCCCTCAATCAGAGGTCTACAACTCTAGATATGGAAGAAACTAGCAGCCTGGTTCACAAGAATCACACCCAAGTTTTCCTCAACATTCAAAAACACGAATTTTTTCCTATTTAAATCTCTCATTAACCCTAAAAAAACTAATAAATTACCATTAAAATTAAGTAATCCAAGCATAAACATTTATATCCACACACATGCATGAAGAATAAGTTTCCAAAGCTGAAATTTACTCCTTCCTCTACAAATATCTTCTCCTTGTTCTTCTTTTTTGAAATTATGATTTAAAAATCCTTTGATCACTCACATGCAATTGATTTTTCCTTGTAGATCATTTAAGAGAGATAAATGAGAAGCTTAGGAGAGAGAAGATGCTGCCCCAAGCTAAGAACGCAATCACTCCCACCTTTTCTCTCTCTTAAATGTGATCTTCCAATATATAAAGATGAAGAGAAAAGTTCCCTTGGAGTCCCTCAACAATTTGCATGTAATGAAACTACCCTCTTCTAAATAATTTGTTAAAACATTAACCCCACTTCCTTACTTCCTTTGACATTGGCCCCTAGTTTATTAATCTCTTTTAATTGGACCCCAAATAAAATTATTTTATTACATTTGGCCCTATTTTTTTTAATTAACTCTTTACTCCTCTAACACTTAAGACCATCAATCCATTAGGCCTTAACTTATAATAATTCTTCTAATTAATCTTGATTATACATTAATGATCATAATTATGCCCTTGAATTCTACTAGGGCCTATTTTGGATCCCTACAGGTAAGTTGGGGACAAATAAAAAATTAGTGAAAAAAATAAATAAATAATGAGAAGTAAATGAATATTATGTATAGTAATGGTAGCAAATAAAATGAATAATAATAAGAAAAAATAAAGAAGATAAGAAAAAAAAGATATAATGTAAAACATGATAGTAATAAAGAAATAATAATAATAATAATAACAATAGGTGAAATAATAAATAAAAATATGTATAAATGTAATGATTATGTAAGTAAATATTATAGTAATGTTGTATAAATATTTTTATTTTGAATGACTTTCTTGCATAATATGCATGACTGCTAGGCGTGTACCATTAGGTTAAGGATTATTGGCTGTGAATGAGTTATATGCAGGTTCTAATTTAGTTTTTTCTAAGTAAGAATGCTGCCTAAAGTTTACACAAGATAAAAATATCCTAACTTTTGCTACCATAATTACATCTATATTGATTAATTAATTTTCTCTTGCAGGTTAGGGAGATAGAGCATTTAGTGCCTGCTTGAATAAACCCTGCATAGAGAGTCAACTATTATGAGTACTTAGGTGTATGCATCTTACCTATAGGATTCATGTCATGCATAGTGCTGAGGGATTTAGGCTTATTAGAGGAAGTAGATAGATTGTTGGCCCATGTGGAATGGGCTAATTTCTATTATGGGGCCTATGCTACTTATTAGGGCCAGTAACATCCCGACAATGAGATAGAAGTTGTCACACTAGAGACATAGTAGTCTCAGTTCACTAGATACCCATTAGATATTAGAACATTAGAAACTATTACAGTGTCAATACTAGCAACATCAATCACTATCCCTTACAAGCATGCCTATTTATCCACGACTATGTGAAATTTAGGTGCTAAATAAGGTTTTGATCACTCAGTAACATTTGAATTCAACACATTCATGTTCATATGGTCACTAATTGCTTTAAAACATGTAATAATATCCGAATAACAATTTAGGCTTAGTGAAATTCAAACACTTAAGATAATAATTCAATAATGTATGCAATAAATTCACAACTAACAAAAGTATATATAAGACATTTTTGCACTCATAATTCACTTGTCTATATATTATTAAAGTTCATTCTTTAATGTTTAATCACCTACTTTATATTTATTACATCATATTCTAGCCTTATACATGTGTTTCCAAGGTTTTGTAAACATTCAAGAAAGTTTGGATAAGGTTCGAAAACCTTTCGATTAATAAAAATCATTAATATGCTAGAATAGAGAGGTACATAACTGGATTGAACTCAATCTAATTAGGTAGTTTTCACACTTTCATTTAAAATGCATCTACATGAATGGATTGGTTCCATTCTAGCTAGGTAGACTTAAATGCAAGTTTTTTCTTAAGATAACTTTTTACATTTCATTATTTGTTTTATTTATTTTGTTTAGTGACTGATGTAAATGACTAAAGGAAACAACTATAAATGTAAAATATATGCAAACTGAATAAATGCGTGTTTTGAATTTTATATACATCAAAGTTTTGATCATAAGAAAAGGAGAACTCCCTAAATACAAAATGGTCCACTAAAGTAGTCCAAGTGCCCTATGATAAGCTAGGCCTAGAAGAGGTCTAGGAGCTAGCAGTCTTGCTAGTGCCATAGCTCAAGGTCCTATTAGAAGCTGCTCCCCTACTTACTCGAACATGAATTTGAAGCCTGACAGCAATAATATCAAGGAATGTAGGATCTATTATATCACACCTACTATTCTTTCAGAACCATACCTTACCTCACGGACTGCTAGGAATTGTCTCTCTAAATACCTCATCAGGTCTCCCTTTAGGTACCCGATGTATCTCCTCATTAGTCTCGATCATGCCCTATCTAGGTCTAGGAATCGCGATGTCAATGCGAGTACCCTAAGCTCTAAGCTCAGTGAGAGACTCATCTACTACTTGTAAAAACTCATCAAACCTGCACCCTGCAACATCTGTGTCTACTCTGAGGCCTTGTACCTTTGTCTGTAAGGTTTGTATTACTATGAGTATTATCTGTAGGGTCTGCTCCTATCATTTACTAGCCTCCACTAAAGCATTAGCCTCTTGGAAATATTACCAAAGGAAAGAGCCGGTGGTGCCTGAACTGGTGATGATAGAACAGGCAGTGGAGGTTTAGTTGATGTGGATGCCCTTGGGTGTCCATAAGGTGTAGAGGCCAAAGAAGATGATGCTTTTAGATGTCTGCAAGGAAAAAACCTCATAGTTGGTGACTTCTAGTATCTAATAAGAGATCTAGGGCATGCCAGTGTGTAACACGACCAAATTCTCATCTGTCATGCATGGTACAATGTAGAGTATGAATAAATATCTTAAAACAAATTTTGGAGTAATAAGAGTTGTACATGATAGGGAAATTAGAGAATGTGTAAAGGTTAAATGTGCTCGGGCCAAGGAAATCTGAGGATGGGTGACCTGATGGACAGTTTAACCTAATAGTAGTTTATGGAAGTAGGTGTTAAACGAAATCTAGTGGTATAATTTGAGAAGAAAACGAGCTTAGATCAACCCTTAAACGGGACAGATAAGTTTTTTTCTAGTACCGTAAAAAAGGTTGACTGAAAGTTTGACCAGATTCAAAATTTATGTACCGACCTTCAAAAATTATTCTGATTGCATAAGTATGTTAGTAATAATCTAAATAAACTATTGAAAGTGAAAAATAAATATAATGGCAGTTTTGATATTTTGGTTTTTGAATCGGCTATTAAGGCCGTCGAAGCTAGAAGTATATAAAAACGATGTCAGAATTGGCTAAAAATTTAACTACATGTTCCTGAGAATCCTAGTGAATGTAGGGACAAATTTTAGGGCATTCTCGCATTGCGAACAAAAATTCAATATTCAGGATGCAAAATCGAGACTGAGTTAATTAAGGGGTTTAATTCAGGTATTTTAATCATTTGAGGACATGGAGGTCATTAAAGTAAGGCCATAATTAGGTGTTTGCAAGCTTATGGTGAATATATGTGTAGGAATGGAGGAATGAGTGACAAGTGGCTTAATTTAAAGCAATTGGATTCAATAGTTAAAGGGTGAATCATGGCCGCTTCTTTTTCACACTAAAAGACAAAGTGGAAAAGTGTAGAGAAAATTAAAAATCGCTTCAAATTTACAGAATTTCCCCCTTATGTCCCTTAGATATTCGAACCAGCCATCATCTTCCTCCTCCACCATTTTTTTCTTCGCACCAGCTCTTTCTTTCTAATTTCAAAGCTCATATTCTATCCTCAAGCATTAAAAGACCTCCTATTCCACATAGAGAAGGATTTGCAGCAAAGAGGCGTTAATAAATTAAGAAAAATAAGGAAAGAAAAGTTAGACCTAATTTAGTGGTTTTATGAGTTTTAGTTGGATATTGGAAAATTTTTTTATGTGTATGAAGAGAAGGATTAGGAGAGTACTATAGCAACTTTAATTTACTTTAAATCAACACTTAAACATGTTAATTTCTTTCTTCCATATTCGGCCAAAAGATGAAAAGTAGGAGGAAGGAGAAGGCAAGGAATTCTAAGGCAAAGAAAAGTTGGAATAAGAGTATTTCAAGCTAATTAGAGGTAAGTGGATACAAACTACACCTTATTTCATTTAAATTATAAATTTTATTATGAAATCTACATTATGTAAGTAAGTAAAAATAAAAAATAATGTGAAAAAGTCAAGAGTATGTAATAGAATGGTGAATTGATATGAAATAACCTTAGAATTATAAAGAAACAGATTTATGAGTGAGATAAAGTGTACAAGTTGAATGGTATATTTGGTGAAATAATAGGCTAGTGTGAGAATAATTGGTAAATTCCTTATAAATTGAGTAATATTTTAATAAATAAAAATACTATAGTTGAAATGTGCCTTAAATGATGTGTAATTATAATAATTAATATGAAAACTATATTATGTAACCATACTAAATTGCATGTAATGATGAATTAAATTAAGATAACATAATATAATGTTAAATTAAGTCATTAGAAACTAAAATTAGTGGAAAAATTAAATAAGAAGAGAAGAAAAAAAGTAGTCGAATTGGGTACCTTAATGTAATTTAACTTTTAATTGAGTATTTAATAATAATTAGGCAAATTAAAATATAAGGAATGCAATAATATTAATTAGAAAGAAAAATGAGAAGGGTACCAAATTATGCAATAGTTACATAATGATGAAAAGTAATGGAACTTGAGAACTTCAATGTGAAATTGGCGCATTTTATTATATTATGGTTTAAATTGGATATAAAACTATGTATGGTATGACATTTGAGAAAGAAATAATTTGGGAAAGTGATACTGCTTATTGTCCAAATGTTGGTATATGTGAATGGCTTGATTTAGTTTAATTCTTATGATAATAAATACATATGAGAAGAGTACATGAATAATAAGCTTATATGAACGTAAATGAAGCATAAAGTGATTAATATGGCATGATAAAAATAAATAACAGTGCAAAAATATAATGTCATATGATAATTGATATTGCCCTTAGTGAATAGTGGATAATCCAAGACCTCGGGATATAATGGCTAGCCATAGGGGCATTTACATTGCAATATTATTGTGATCTAATTGAAATTGTACAGTGAAATGTGTTTTGTTGCTTTGCCAGCTCATTATATGATACACTAGAGAATTCAATATCGTACCTTGCTGTACGGTCCCTCCAGCATATTGGGAATATATGGTATACTTGATAATTCGATATCGTACCCTGGTTGTATAGTCCTTCCAGTATATAGTGATGACTGAAGTTCTCATCCCGCTTATCAGATTCGAGAATTTTCATTGGTGATAACTAGGGACAAAATTATAATTTTACATGAAAATTGGGACTAAAGAGTGATTCCAACAATTAAGATATCATAAATATTAAGTCAAGTGAGGATAAAACAGTAATTATGTAAGAAAATGAAAATTTGGAATGCAAAGTAAGTAAAAGGAATATTTTATAGTTAATTTGTTTAGAAATAAAAAGCAAATTATAACAAATTAGTTAACAAGGGCAAAATTGTTATTATGTAAGAAAATAAGGACCGAAAAAATAAATTATGCATAAAGGAAGGGGAACATGAATTTAAAAGAGCATTAAAGTCAAAAATGTGGTTCATAGATTTAAAAAGGATAAAAAGATGATTATGTGATAAAGTAGGGGCAAAGCTATAATTGTGTCACTAATACAGTGATTATAGAAATTAAATTAAGTGAATAGGTAAAAAAGGGTAAAAATGTAAATAAATATAAGTTTAGGTACCAAACTATAACTAGCCACCTTGAGGAAAATTTCAAGGGACCAAAATGTAACTTATGCATTTAAATTAAATTAAAAGTTAAAGAAAGTCAAACTAGTCAAAATTGAAGTCAATTTGGTTAAATAAGATAAAAGTCAAATTCTATGGACTGAAATAGAAATTTGCCAACTGATAAGTGTGAATTATATATAGTTTTTAATGTGTTTTTAGTTGTGTTATTTAGTTATTTTGGTTTTATTTAGGTTAAATTAGAGTTATTTTTTTTAATGTTTATGTTTTTAAGGTTAATTCTGTGTTTTGTATGATTTTCAGGGTCAAATTGATAAAAAAGGGCTTAAAGTGTAAAAAGTGCAAAGTTCAGTGTCAAAAGTGCAATTATGAGAAATTTGGTCGAGAAAACGAAGGTACAGTCTAGAGCCTTGACATGTGACCACGTGAAGGCAAGGAAGAGTTTGAGACGTGGTCATGTGTAGGAATGATTTTAAAGATGCCGTGGCCATGTGATGAGAAAGGGAGAAGAAATGCAAAGACCACGTGACCACGTGGATTCCTAGTGAAGGATCACACGTGGCCACGTGTGGAGGAGGAGAAAATGAAACCGTGCCCACGTGTAAGAAAGGCACTGATAAACCCGTGGCCACGTGATTCCAGAATTCTTATTTGCGAAGTTTTGTCGAGTTTCCTGTTTTGGCAGACTTTCCTGTTTTGAGCAGCTAGATTACTTCCAATTCAATTCTAAGAGTTTAGGAAGTAATTTAGATCTCCTTTGGCCTATAAATAGCAAGCTAAAACACAGAAGAGGGGGTGGAATCTTAGAGAACAATCCTTAGATTTATTCCTTAGAATTAAGCTTCCTTTTCTTAGTTTTTTTTACGTTCTTTGTTTTTACAATTTTTCTTCAAATGTTGTTTTTAGTTTTAAGAATGGTTTGTGAGTAGTTTCTTTAATTTTTGCTAAAGGATACTTGAATCCTTGACTTGTATTGTTATGACTTAAGTTTGTTCTTCAATTTAATACAAGTTGATTATTTCTTGGTTTTTAAAATAAGTCTTGTCTTTTCTCAATTTTAAGTTGATTATTAACTTGATTAAGAATTGGTTAATTAATTGGTTTAAGTTGATTAATGATTTGCATGCTCTTAGGTTAATTTAGTTGAATTAATGCATGGTTATAATCTGAATAAGCTATAAGTGTGTGTTGATTTGAGTAAGTTAAGATTAAGAAAAGAGTAACCAAGAATAGGTGAAAGTTAAATCTCTTGAGAAAGGCTTTAATAGACATCTAGGGGACTTAATTTAGTTCTTTATGCTAAGTGTTAAGTTTATCTGAATAAGAAAATTTGATGCTTGGAATGATAATCTTGAATAAAGTTATTTGGTTTTATTAAACTGAATTCCTCATAATCACTTGTATGTTTTCTTTTAATTAAGTCATAGCAATATTTGTTAAGGTGGATAGTCCTTTAGTGAAAGTTGTCTTTATCATTGATTTTTGACTCATTCAATTTACTTGCTTTCAATAAATCTTTTCTTTACTTTAGCTTTTTCGATTATTTTAATTTAGTTTTAAAATTATTGTTTTCAAATCATCACAACCTTGGGATTTCTCTTCTCTCTTTACACACAAAATTGGTTTTGAAATTGAAATAGCACATACAAGCCCAAGTTTCCCTTGGTTTCGATATTTTGGGTCATAATCTTATTTCCCTATATTACTAGCCAATCTAGTATACTTGCTAGACACCGGTCAGCTAGTACCAGCTGGGATGGCTGGGGACATGCTGTCTGTAAGGCCCTTAACATGACCCTAATTTAATTTGCATATTATTGTAATTAAGTAAGGGGGTAAATTAACATGTTATTATGTTAATTGCATGAAAATATAATAAAAGAGTATGGTTTAATGTTAATTAAGGATGCAATTGAGGATAAAGGTATTAATTTGGGGTTAATTGGTATTTTTTGGCATTTTGGTGGCCAATTGTGTAGAGAAGCATTTAATTCAAGGTTAAATTGAAAGAATGCTTAAATGGATAGGTTAATGTTTGAAAAAGAATTAGTGGAGGGGTTAAAGTCTAACATGCATAAAGGCTTGTGGCATTTGTGTGACATGCAAAATGATGAAGGACTAAAGAGGAGATTGTCATGTGGGTATAAAAGGCTTGGGTTAGAGAATTTGATGGTGAGAATCGGCATTTGTTGAGAGCAAAACCAGAAATTCATCTTCTTCTTCCTCTTTGATTTCCATAGATTTATCTCAAGCATTTAGATGTTAATGGTGCATGTTGGTTAATTAAGAGTTTAAGGCTCTAAGCTAAGGTAATTAAACTCTCATTTTAACACTGCATCATCACCATCTTCTTCTTCATTTTCTGTTGACTGAGAATATGTCATTTGCTGGAAATGTATGTTCATGGCGATGGTATTTATGAAGGAGAAGAGGAAGGAAGAAGGATCAAAGGAAAGGGAATTGATAGAGGTTGAAGACATTGGGTTTATCAGCCAAGGTATGGGAATTTAGGCCATTCATATTGCATGTAAAATGGATTACTGGAAGTGAATAGGATTTACAGAATCGAATTTACGTTTTTCTGGAAGTTTATCGTTGAAAGGTTGAAAAAGACAGACTTGCCGAGTCGTGAATGACTTCACGAGTCATGAACATCAGTCCGACTCGTGAAGCTCTTCACGAGTCGTGAAGTCGAGTCTTTCTTCTTCACTAGTGAGCTTCTTCACGAGTCGTGAAGAGTTCCTTTGTTACCGAGCTTCACGAGTTGTGAAGTTCAGCTTTTCTTCCTCACTTGTGAGCCACTTCACGAGTCGTGAAGTATAGTTCCTTCTCCACTCGTGAACCCCTTCACGAGTCGTGAGAATCACCTTATTTGCTTCACTCGTGAATCCCTTCACGAGTCGAACTCCTCTTCACGATTGAATGACCTGTCTTGAATGTTTTGCTCATAAGTTGAGCTATAGAATAGCAAATTGAGTGATTCTTTTTGCATTGAAAAATAGACTTCCATACCTATATTTCACATGAAGAAACCTAAGCTTGAATCTATCTCTATGTACATGTAATCTATAGTTGAATCCGGACTAGTTTTCTAGACTACTCTATGTAACAGAAATTGCTAGTATGAACAGATTGTTGCTACACTTGATAATATGATTCTTAAATTGATTGAGACAGCTAATTGCTTATGTGATAGAAAGTTAAATGAATAAGGCATGTAATATGACTATCAATGAAGGAATTGTATGCATGCACATGCGTTCATTTGTGAATATGAATAAAGATTAGAAAGGAATTATTGAACCATACATGTAATTAATCTTGTGCATGATGGTCATATGCCAAATTGAGATAAACCTACACATGTAAATCTTATGACATGAAAGTGCACCTTTTGATATGCACTTGTGATATGAAAAAGAGAATAATAGCATGACCTTGGCGTGTGTATATGCCATATGAAAACATGTTGATATTTTGTATAGCACATGACTTGAATGATGATAAAGGTATATATATATGTGTTGGAAACATGCTCATAAGAATAAATCGACTATATGCGAATGTACCCATAGGTATGTACATTTATGATTATGTATATGAGTATATGAGCATGTAATTGCCCTATGAGATAGAAGATGAATTAGCATGACTATGAACATGTGAAATGCTTAATGAGGGCATGATCAAGTCTATGATATGATGATTATATGTCATGCTTATATGATATGATGCAAATGATATAGTCATACAGATATAGATGAGCCAGATATATATCTTGGCATATGAAATGTGCATGTATCTGATTATGCACCAGAGAATTCGCATGTTGATAAGACTATGCATATGTGCAAATAGTATACTATGAATACAGTATTAAAATGTGAATTGAATACGAATATAGTTCCGTCTGCGATAGAGTTTTAGATGTGGATAGATAGGCACCTATAGGGAAATTGCAGCTGCCATAGTTGGCCTATTTGGGTCCATAGTATATGATCCCGTTTGGATCATGATCAGCCCCGTTTGGGTTGATAGGCTACCCTGTTTGGGTATGCTTGACCGGTCCATAGTACAGTTGCCCCGTTTGGGTCTATAGATTCGATATCTTCGGATATCCCTCATTTGATACCATTGTGTATCCATAGTTCCCGCATCCACTGATAAAGCTAAGGCAGGCTAAACGTTACTCATAGTAATGATCAAGAGTAAACAGTTAAAGTTATTTGACTAAAGATTGATATGTGGCTTATATTGTTGGTTTACCACAGGAATTATGCTTCAATTGAATATGTTCACATGGAATATTGCCATCTATATGAATTATGAAAAAGAAATATGTGTTTCTCTCTCTTGGGTACAATGCTTATGTACATGAGAATTTGCTTATGCTTTAAAGTATATGTTATTGTTGCCATGTTATGTTGGACATGTTGATATAGTATATGAACATATTGTATATGTATGTTTTGATGGCCTTGTGTATGGCCATCCATCTGTAGATATTCCCCACTAAGCTTTATAGCTTAGCACGAGTTATTTATCCGTGTAGGTACCTTCTAGAAAGACTTTTGCTCAGGGACGTTCTCTGCATCAGGAAGGGCCAACCATCGACTTATAACCTTGATGTAGGATATTTTGTAATACAGCTATCATATGTTTTGTATAATGGCCAGTCATATTTTGATATGTATATAACCTATATGGGATAATGTAACTCACCAGTAGTAAAGCTACGAAAGAACATGTGTGCATGTGATATGCATGAAGTAATATCCATATAGTTAGTATGCATGATACTAAGCATGAAATGAAAAACAGGAACAGACAGGTGGCACAAATAATAGTATATGAAATCGTATGGCATGATTAATGGCTAAGTGATGGTTAATTGAACATGTAGTATGAGCATGATTAATAGTATTCATGATACATGTGAAAATAGGGTATTTGCATGAGGGGTGCTTCATTTTTGGTATCAGAGCCAGGTTTAGTCTTTTCTGGGTAAAGATGAACCTAGGATTCTATAGTATGATATAGTGATTGCTGGCCTGATGCAGAAGTTCCTGTTTTCTTATAGATCAAAGATGGAAAGCTCTAGAGATGCTTTGGAGGAATCGGCTGAAAGTAATAGGCCGGTTAGAACTAATCCTTCCAATACTGGACCTTCATTCTCCAATCCAAATGAGGTCCCAGCAGCCATCCCTGCAGAAGCATTGTTAAAGATATCACAGGATATGGCTCAAATTCTTCAAAGAATGACAGCACCTAAAGCTCCAATCTCTGAAATTAGGAAGCATGGTGCTGAAGAGTTTCTAGGCACTAATCTGGAACAGTCTAAGGAAGCTGAATTGTGGCTGGAAAGACTAGAGAGAATTTTTGATGAAATCTGCTGTCCAGTGGGTCATAAGGCATCTTGTGCTGTGTCCCTATTGCAAGGAGCAGCTTATGATTGGTGGAAGTTGGTGTTGAGACAACCCCAGCTACCAGATCCCCTTACATGGGAATTCTTCACAGCTGAATTCAAGAAAAAGTATGTTACAGAGGCATATAAGCAAGAGAAGTTAAAGCAGTTTCTCAACTTGAAACAGAGAGCTATGTCTGTGGCTGAATATGAGAAAGAATTCAGTCGCTTGTGCAAATATGTTCCTAATGAAATGTTGATTGATGCTTTTAAATGTAGACAGTTTGAAGATGGGTTGAATGAGCATATCAGAGAAAAGTTGATTGGGTCTACATCTTTGCAAGTGGTTAACTTCACTCAATTGGTTACAGCAGCCTTGCGAGTTGAAAAGAATGAAATGGCAAAGAGAGAAAGAGAACAGAGAAGAAGTGGGTCCAAGGGTGGATCTTTTATAGGAAAGAGAGCTAGAGGAGCACAAGGAAATCAGCCAGCTGAATCTGGCTATAGTTCTGCAAAGAGGGACCGAAGACAGGAGTCTTCTGTAATGTCTAAACAGGGAAAGAGAGCTTCAGGGAATCAGAGTGGGGGGCAACCTCCAGAGTGTTTCCGTTGTACTAGGAAACATTGGGGTAGTTGCAGGAAATTGTCTGGAGCATGTTACAAGTGTGGTGGTACTGGTCACTACATGGCAAGCTGTCCTTCGAAAAGGGACCAGGATGTTGAACAACAGGGCAGTAGAGGAACTTTTAATGCACCATCTTCTGGTAGAGGAAGAGGAAGAGGACTTGGGGGATCGAGGCCCCAGGGATCCCAGTCTAGGAACATTTCTGAATCCGTTGACAAGCCCGTAGCTCCAGTTGTTCCTATTCGGGCTTATGCATTGAAAGCTAGAGAGGATCAGAGTGCTCCGGAAGTCATAGCTGGTATTTTCTCTCTCTTTGATTCTGACATGCATGCACTTATTGATCCTGGCTCCACTCATTCTTATGTTTGCACAGGGGATTTGGGTAGAAATGAGTCTACTGTACATGAAATGGAATATGATATATGTGTAACTAACCCTTTGGGTCACAGTGTTGTTGTTAATAGAGTGCATAAACAGTGTCCTATAGTAATTCTAGGGAAAGAATTCCTTGCTGATCTTATTGAGTTACCATTCCGGGAATTTGATATTATACTTGGTATGGATTGGCTGTCTAGACACCATGCAGTGGTTAATTATGAAGCTAAAACTGTAACTCTTATTGGTGCTGATGGTAAAGAAACGTTAGTTCAGGGCATCCGATCTAAACCCATAGCTAATGTGATATCAGCTATGCAAGCTAAGCGATTTATGAAAAAAGGGTGTGAAGCTTTCTTAGCACTTGTGCTTGATTCAAGAATAGAGAATGTGAATCTTCAAGAGATTCCAGTGGTGAAAGAGTTTCCTTATGTGTTCCCAAAAGACTTGCCTAGTCTTCCACCTGAAAGGGAAGTTGAATTGTCTATAGACATTCTACCGGGTACAGCTCCTGTTTCGAAGGCACCATACAGGATGGCTCCTTTGGAATTGAAGGAACTTAAAGTACAGCTACAGGAGTTGCTTGACAAAGGCTTCATTAGGCCTAGTGTGTCGCCTTGGGGTGCACCGGTTGTTTGTGAAGAAAAAAGATGGGTCTATGAGGATGTGCATAGACTACAGACAGTTAAATAGGGTAACAGTGAAAAATAAATACCCTTTAACAAGAATTGAAGATTTATTCGATCAGTTGAAGGGTGCTGGAGTGTTTTCCAAGATTGATTTGCGAACGGGTTATTATCAACTCCGGGTTAAGGATGTGGATGTTTCCAAAACGGCTTTTAGAACCCGATATGGGCATTATGAGTTTCTGGTGATGCCATTTGGGTTAACAAATGCACCGGCTGCGTTTATGGACCTTATGAATAGGGTATTTAGACCCTACTTGGATCAATTTGTTGTTGTGTTCATAGATGACATTTTGGTGTATTCGAGAAATGAAGCGGAACATGCTGAGCACTTGAGAATTGTTCTAGAGACTCTGAGGGAGAATAAGTTATATGCTAAGCTAAGCAAATGTGATTTTTGGCTTAAGGAAATTTCTTTCCTTGGTCATGTTGTGTCTTTTGAAGGCATTAGAGTGGATCCAGCAAAAATCGAGGCTATAATGAATTGGAAGCCGCCTTGAAATGTGACGGGAGTGAGAAGTTTTCTGGGTTTAGCAGGTTATTACCGTCGTTTTGTGAAAGGCTTTTTAGTTATAGCCGCACCACTCACTAAACTGTTGAGAAAGGGTATAAAGTTTGAGTGGACTGATCGGTGTCAAGCAAGTTTTGATCAATTGAAGAAATTTCTGACTGAGGCTCCAGTTTTGGCACAGCCAGTTACAGGAAAGGAGTATGCTATGTATAGTGATGCTTCTAGAGTTGGCTTGGGTTGTGTGCTAATGCAAGATGGCAAAGTAATTGCCTATGCATCTAGACAGTTGAAGCCACATGAACAAAACTATCCAACCCATGACCTAGAGTTAGCAGCAGTAGTGTTTGCTTTGAAAATTTGGCGACATTATTTGTATGGGGAAAAGTGCAAAATCTACACAGATCACAAGAGTCTCAAGTATTTGCTCACTCAAAAGGAACTTAACTTGAGACAACGAAGATGGTTAGAACTGTTTAAAGATTATGATTGTATAGTGGATTACCATCCAGGCAAAGCTAATGTTGTAGCTGATGCCTTGAGCCGTAAGATGATGGCTGCTATGATTGCACATTGCGGTAGATGGAGACTTGCTTATGATGGTGCTTTAATAGCACAGTTGAAGGCTAGCCCTTGTTTGAGGCAAACAGTGATTGATGCACAGAAACATGATGAAAAGTTGCAACAGATTTTAAAGTCTTCATATGAAGGGACCCAGTCTGAGTACTCAGTGAAAGAAGATGGGGGTGTGTATTATCAGAATAGATTATATGTTCCTGATGACAAAGTGTTACAGAGAACAGTATTGAATGAGGCTCACAATACAGTGTTTACTATGCACCCTGGTGGGAATAAGATGTACCAGGATTTGAAACAAAGTTATTGGTGACCTGGCATGAAGAGAGATGTGGTAGCCTATGTCTCCATATGTTTGACTTGTCAACAGGTAAAAGCAGAGCACCAGTTAGCCTCTGGTTTGTTGAACCCCATTCCAATTCCACAATGGAAATGGGAGGATATTACCATGGATTTTGTAACAGGATTACCCCTTATAACTGATCTACGCTTGGCATACAATATATGTTACATGCTTTAGGATAATTTAAATAAATTAGGTAGCATTTCGATTAGGAATGTGAGTGCCTCCTGCACAAGAAAAGATTTAATAAACACACAAGCTATCAACACAATTATTAACATCTCAACATTTCTCATCTCTAAAAAAAGATTAAATTTTGGTAGCATTTCGGTTAGGGATGGGACTACCTCATGCATGAAAAATGCATTTAAAGCAAAATGCAAGCCATAAACCATCATGGTCACCAAACGATGCAAACTTGAGATAATACACATTTTAAGAGAAATTTAACAAAATTTGGGTAGGATTCTGGCTAGGAATGAGGCTGCCCCCAGTATGAAAAATTCATTTACAATAACACAACAAGCCACAAGCTATCAAGGCTGCCAAATATCATAAATCAGAATTATTGCTTACATGGTGCAATTATAGTTAAATGATCACTTACATGGGTAACTAAGATAACTCTTACTCCAACTCCCTTATTGTTCACAGCTCCATCAAAGTACATTTGCCATCGTTGTGTTGTTATGGCTGCATTGTGTTCATCGGGAAATTAATAAGTTAAATCCTTTATTTTTAAAGGTTGATCAACTAGGAACTCTGCTACTACTCTTCCTTTGATGGTTTTCCTAGTGATGTATTCCACATCGAACATTTGCAAAAGGATCAACCACCTTTCCATCTTTCCTAACAATGAAGGAGCTTCATATAAGTATCTAAAGGGATTCTGCTTAGCCACCGCTTGGTTATATAAGAATGGAAGTAATGTCTTAGTTTCTTTAATGCCTATATAATTGCCAAACAAATCTTTTTAACTTTTGCATACTTTTCCTAATAAGGGAGAAACTTCTTACTAAGCTAATACACTGCGTATTTTATCTTGAAATCATCTTTTTGTGCCATCATAGCCCCTATCGAACTATCTTCTATTGCAAAATACAAAATTAGGGGTTTACCTATCTGGGGTGATCTCAGTACCAGTGGATGTAACAAGTATTCCCGAATGGCATCAAAGGCTTTTTGGCAATCTTCATTCCAAACTACGGGTTGGTCTTTCCTCCGCAACTTGAAGATCGATTCATAGATTTAAGTCAACTTGGAAATGAACCTACTTATGTACTGGATCTTGCCCAAGAACCCTCTAACTTCCTTCTCTTTCTGAGGCACTGGAATCTCTAATTGCCCTTAGCTTGTCAAGATATACTTTTATACCCCTCTTGCTCACCATATGAACTAAATGCTTACTAAAGTAACACCCAAGATGTACTTCTTTGCATTTAGGTAGAGATTATACTTCTTGATCCTCTGAAAAAAACTTTTCCAATACTTTGAAATGGCCTTCCCTGGTAACTGACTTGATCATCATATCATTACATACACCTCTACTTCCTTATGGATCAAGTTATCTAAAATCTTAGTGGCTATTCTCAGATATGTAGCACCTGTATTCTTAAGTCCAAAGGGTATGACCCCATAGGAATATGTCCCTTACTCAATTATGAAAGCTATTTTAATCCTATCCACTATCTTGTTAAAATCTGGTTATACACGGCATACCCCTTCCACAAAACTATACATGGCACAAGTAGCCGCACTATCAACCATAACATTTATATGAGATAGGGGAAAATCATCCTTATGACAAGCTTTGTTCAGATCCCTATAATCTATACAAACTCTTACTCTCCCATCTTTCTTTACCATTGGAACTATATTTTCCAACCATATGGTATATTGGACTTTCAATAATAACTTAGCATCTATTTGCTTCCTGACCTTATCTTTAACCTTTTTATCCCACTCTAACTTGAGCCTTCTAAGCTTTTATTTAACTGGCTTATATCCCAAGTATGTTCAAATGGTGTGTTCATCAACCTCTCGATCTATTCTCAACATGTCTTCATAGGTTCCGGTAAAGACTTTTTCATATTTTTTCAATATTTTCTCAAAATTTCTCCCACTTCAGGAGTTATGTCTGATGCTAATAAAATTTCTTTTGGATTTTCTTCTATTTTAAGATTAAATAAACATGTATTTGTTGAGTTAATATAAATATGAATGCTTTATGATCATGATCATACATATTAAAATCAGAAGAAACATCATACAAGGAAGCAAAATTATTCATCTTATTAATGTAATTAAAAGAGCAAACATTGTTCTCATCAAAAAGCTCAAGAACATAAGCAATATCAATAAAAGTGTCTTCTCTAATCTTGTCAGCATTAGATGTCTCTCTAGCCTCTGGATCAGCTTCGGGCTATTTTTAGCTTTTTCCTTCTTTTTTCCTTTTAACCTGGTTGCAAGCAGCTTCTCTATCATGACTTCCTCTGGTGCTTTTTTTATCCTAGGCCAAATGGTACAATAAAATCTCTTCATCCTAGAAACCCTTAACTAGCTTGATGATTCCCTATTCCCAATCGAAAACATCATTGAACAACTTCAACATATACTTAAAACTGGCACGAAGCTCTAAAAAATATGACAAATCCATTTCATTGCTTCCTTTTCCTTACCCATATTACTGAAACCTTCAAAGCCTAACCCCTTCTTATCCTTATGACCTTTAGCAGTTACATCGATCTGAGGACTTTGGGAGTTCTTGCACAAACCTGCTCCAAGTAAAAAATTCATCTTCTTAAGCATATTGACTACAACGAGCAATTAGGGAAGCTATCCTCATTTTCTTGATCACTGATATCTGCTATATGAAACTAATTGAATGACTATTTGGCTATTTTGAGTACAGATAGTGGATTTTACCTCGTTGTTTTAATAATGATTACTTATCCATCATGTGGGATCCTAATCATCTGATTTAATATGGATGGAAGTCCTCCCAGCTTATGAAACCATGGCCTCCTAAGAAGTACACAGAAATTTGTTGGAATAGGCAAAACTAAAAGCTCAGCTTCAGTCTCAATAGGCCCTATCTTCACCAATACCTTAAATGTCCCAGTAACCTACATCCTAGAGTTGTCATAGGTAGAAATAGTCAGATCAAACTTACTTAGCATGTTCTCATTCAATCCAAAGGCTAGGATTGCCACCAAGGGGCATATATTAATCGAAGACATGTCATTTACCATCACATAAGCAATGTGCTTACCATTAACTTGAGTCTTGATGTAATAGGGGTGATTATGATTCCTTCTTCTATAGGCAAATCAACGTCAAAGTAAACCACATTCTCACTAGTTCCTCCTCTAACCAAATCCAGTAATTCAGAAGGTAAGATAGTGGTAGCAATAGTAGACTCACTTAAAGCCTTCACCAACTTTCATCTATAAAAGGAAGACTGCTTCAATATGTCCTAAATGCCTATTTGAGTTTGTGTCTTTTTTAGTTGCATGATTATCTAACTTTTATGGTAGAGCAAAAAATGGTCAGGTACTCATTCCCATACAGGTCCTTTATCACATACCAATCAAGTAAGCTTTGCCCAATCATGTACACTGAAGGGGGCACAACATTATAACTTTCCTTTTTCTTCTTATCTCTCTTTTCATGATCTAAAATCTACTTGTTATCTATCAAATCCTAAATCTTGTTTCTCATAGTGTGATAATAGTCAGTCGAATGCCCTATGTGTTGATGGTATACACAACACTGATCCTTCCTATGATAGGGCAACCCTTGACTCTTCACATGCCTCGATGGTAAAGGTAAAAGCTTCCCTTCTTTAACTAATCTATTCAAAACCCAAGATAGTAATTTCCCCAAGTTGAAATAATGCCTTTGACTAGCTTCTATAACAAATAACTTTGTAATTTTTCTAGCTCTATTCTGCCCACTGCTGTTCTCGATGACCTTGTTACAATCGAAGTTTCTTTATACATTCTCACTAATCGCCCTTTTGGCTGAGTACTCTCCTTTAATATCTATAGCTATATCCTTCAAGGACTCCCAGTCTTTCAAACCTTTCATCTCCAAACCATCTCTTAAGTATGGACTTATATTCTGGATAAACAACATGATTTGATCAACTATGTCAAGTTTCCTTATAATATCTATCACCCTACCACTCCATCTAGTAAGGTACTCATGGAAAGACTCATCATGCTTCTATTCGAGCAACTCATGATCCTTTAAGGTAATCTTCATCCTTATCTGTAGTCATATTACTTAAGAAACTCCTCTATCAATAGGTCCTAATAATTTTTTAACTGCCTATCCAATCTATGGTACCAATCTATGACAGTCCCAATCAAACTTAACAAAAACTAGTTCACCTTTTATTTCTTTGATAAAGTGGTCCTTTTCATGATCAAAGTGTACTGCTTAATATGTGTCGAAGGGTCTGAGGTACCATTAAACCTTTGCAAGTCAGGCATTTTAAACATTTAGGGTAGTGTCTTATCTCCATCTAAATCTCTATCTTTAGGGTTCATCCCCTTACCAGCAGATAACAACCTAGACATGGCTTCAATCTTTTCTTCCATCTTTTTAAAAGCTGGGTCCTCAACATTAAGACCTCTTATAATCAAATTCATTACTGGGGGATATATTATTCATCCTCTTCTTCTGTAAAGTCATCTTTAGGATCATGCCTCATTTCTCTCCTAAATGGTTTTTGAAGTATAGTAGCATCAGCTATGGTAGCATTCCTAACATACATCGGCTCCATTATCTTGCAAGCAGGTGCTACTGGTTGAGTTCTAACTTTAGATGCTATAGAAGCCACCATCGCACTGATCATAGCTAACATCGTTTCCTCAAACTTTTGCAAACATCTATCCAATCTCCAATCTAAGTCATCTCTTACCATTAAAGGTTTAGTAGGAGTGACAATTGGCCATTCTCTTAGGAATAAAAATCTCAAAGTGGTATCATCATCCAGTCTTCCAGTCTCATTTCCCTTTTTAGTTTTATTTGCCTTTTTGTTCTCCATATTTGAGTTGATTTCTTAACCATTTTCTAATAATTGGCTTGATCCCACTCAGAATTGATCTTTGAACCCAAATTTGAACCTGAGTTTGGTCTTAGTAATCTTGATAAAACCTTCTAAACAGGTGGCCATTTAACCTTCTAGACCACCTAGATGAGTCTATGATGGCTGAAAAAGTCAAACGTTAGGAGTGATGTATAAGGAATGATGCATAGGTATGTTATATTATTGATACATGAATGCAATGCATGATTTTGGTTAGAAATCAATCACAACCACAAACAATATAACAATAGCCTTTCACCTTGATTACTCTCATATAGAAGGTCGTGCGATCTCTTTCCTAGGTGGGTTTAGCCTATGGGTTAACAAGGTACCTAATAAACATGCATAGTGTATGACAAAAAATTGGTAGCATAACCTCTCTAATTGAAAATGCAGGCATATGGATTTTGACCATTACTTATTTTGCCTAAACTCATTAGGGCATGGTAGCCTTTGACTAATACCCTCTTAACTTGTTTGAGTTTGGTCAATACACAAAGGTCCACATAGCATGAGAATATTATTATAGTTGTACAACTTAAAAGAAGTTGCTATTGTCATTACATAGGCTTAAGTCAAGGTTGATGAAACATTAGGACTACACAAGCATGGTCCTTGCTAATAGGTCTAACTCATCACGAGTATAACAATCGATGGGTCACCATTTTATATACTATTTGGTGCTAGACTTAGGTTGATGGGTCTCCTTAATACCTTCCTATATTGAGTGAACATAGGGCATCCTTTCGGATAACATTTGGGCTAAAAAGGGATGCCAAACTTAATTCCAAGGCTCTAATATGTATGCAAGAAATGCAATTTACAAAGGAGACATGATTAATTAAAAAAATTCAATTATAAAGAACTTAACCAAGATGTTTTTTTGGAGCAAGGTCTCTTTATTCCCTATTGGAGTTGCCATTGTGATGCAAGCTAGAGCTGCCGCTTATTTTTTGTTTCGTTCTCGGAGGCCCCCTTTTAGGGTTCGGGATCAAAAAAGGCTCACTTAACTAATAAATTGGATACTTCACAATAAAAGGGGATCAATGAAGGCATTTATTAATAGGCCTAAAAGAGGTAGGTTTCATAGAGTCACCACCCAACAGGAGGTTGGAAAAGGAATCTCGACCTTTTGATGCCTAAATAGAGACTGGTGTTTGGGAGATCACTATTATTAGGTATCTTGGTTAGTTTTATTTTATAATTGAGTTTTAAAATTAATCCCCTTTCCTCTCTCACAAAATCCAGGCGATAGAATTTAAAGCATTCCAATCAAACAAAAAGCAGTAAATAAATGCTTAAAATAAAATCCTACTTAAAAATTATTACAGAGGTAAATCATCCCACAACAACAAAGCATAGCTTGATATACATACATAAATTGGGATATTAAGTTTTAGAGCATTGGCTCCCTTATGCATATTTACAAAAATTATAAGTATACTTTATGTTGATTTGGGATAAAAAAAACATGGACATTGGTCCATATTTTGGGAGAAAATTCAATTGATTTAATAGAAAACATTTTAATGTCTTTTAAGTTTATCGTGCATAAAAATCCTTTTTTACTAACTATTACATCCCCAAAAATAATACATCAAAGCCCAAATAACAAATAATGACAAAAATTAAATAATAGGCAAAATTATAATGAATAAATAAAATAATCGAAATGACCAAGGAGTGAAGGAGGTGACCAACTTGGGAGCACAACTTCCCATGCAAAAAATCACAAACTCTCCAAAGCCATAAGGTATTGAATGCTCGAAAAAACACATAAAAAATAAATTAATTCATATCCACAAATGACATAGCAAAATAATTACATATTTAATTATGCAAAAATAATTTCAGGCATATAATCAAGTTATACGGTATCGAAATCACATGGAATAATGTACAAATATAATATAAAAGGAGTAAAAACACATAAAATACCTTAAAATGCACTCACAGACGTCCAAAATAGGCAAGGGATGGCCACAAAAAGAGCGAGGGATGGGACTAAAAGATGGGACTAAGATGTCCCATCCATCAAATGAGGGACAGTCATCCATCAGCCCATATTCCCGTCTATCACCTCTGGACAGAACCAGAAAATGCAAAATTTATAAAAAAGGCAGAAAAACTTGTAAAATGAGTTCCTAGCCCTAAATATGCAATATTTAAATCCTAAATCATGTTAAAAAAAACATTTTATAATGATAAGTTATGTATAAAATACATAAAAGGGTCATATTTAAAGAATTGGAAGGACAAAATAAAGACGAAGCGAAAGCTTTATAATTAAAACAATGGAGAAAATCAAAGATTTTAAACATGCCTCTATCATTTCTAGCAGTCCAAAAATACATCATATCTCATCTAAACATGCATATTGCTGAAGTATAATAATCATAACATGTCAATATACATCAAAGAATCATATGATCATACATAAGAAAGCCTAGAGAGAAGAAGTGAGAATAAGCCTAGAATATTACCCTCAAGAGATATTTCAACTCTGTGATTATCGTATTCCATATCTCTACTCCAAATTTTGATTATAGTTCTCAAAATAAAATCTAAAATTTGCTTGTTTATGTGTATGTTTCAACAAGTATTTTTAGATCATAAGGTTTTAGAGAGAGAAAGAAACTAATTCTTCTTTTTTAATATTGGCTCATTAAAAAAATTATTTTTCTCCTCTTTTTGAAAACCTAAAAATTAAGATTTTATACCTAAGGAAGAATTTAAGTTGAATTCCAACTTAAATATCCTAAATCTTGCAATAAAACCCCTGTAATTCTGGAAGAAATCTTATCAAATCCAAAAATGCCTTTTCGAAAACCTTAAAATATTGGAAAATTTGGGTTTCGAGCCAAGGACGGGCATCCCTCATCACTAAACCCTAAATTTCCTACAATATCATTTTATTTGGCCTATACAGGAGAAATGGACCAACAGACGGGCACCTTTCAAGTGACAGACGATCACATATCGCCACTAAAGGTCCAAAATAAGGTTTTTATGAATATTTTGTTTAAAAGCTTGGAAATATTTGGAAATATGTAGAAAATCATGGAACTTTTTGAGAAAAATGCTTGAAATTCACAATTGGAACCTCTGGATCGAAACCTGCAGTCAGTAATATACTATATCCTTATCATTGGGTAACACTAATCTAAGCTATCTTGAGTCACGGTGTCTACAACCATTTTGAAAGTTTGATGTAATTTTTAGGCATGGACTAGTTGATTAAGCATCAGGTAGTGGTTGATTGTGGGAGCAAGAAAATAGCATTAAAGGGTCATAATGTTAAAGAAGCTGTAGTGCAAGGTATCCAATCAAAGCTTTTAGCAAACATCATTTTAGCTATGCAAGCTAGATGGATGCTTAGAAATGGTTGTGAGGCTTTCCTGGCTATGGTACTTGACTCTAAAAGGGAGAAAATACATATTTGCTCCTGAAAGAAAGGTAGAACTATCCATTGAGATCTTACCCTATACCACTCCTATTTTTTGAGCACCATACTGAATGGAATTCGTTAAAAAGAAAGATGGTACTTTGAAGATATACATCAACTATTAATATCTTAATAAAGTGATAGTGAAGAATAAGTATCCCTTACCGAGATTAGAGGATTTGTTTTATTAACTAAAGGGAGTAAGTGTATTTTCTAAGATTGACTTGTGCTCAGGATATTATCAACTCAAAATTAAGGATGAAGATATCCCAAAGACTACTTTTAGAACTCAATATGGCCATTATTATTTTTTGGTCATGCCTTTTAGATTGTCCAATGCACCAACAACTTTCATCGACTTAATGTATAACACCTAAATACCCCTTAAGAGTAATATGAAATGTTACACTTACTATAAATCATATTAATTCAACTAATATAAGCATCATTATATAAAAAAATAACTCTTGGTACCAACTACATATCATTAAATTAAAATCTTTATAACAAATACAACATTGGATTACAAGAACAAATCCTATTGAGATTTAATTAAGTATACAATTAAGAGTTTTACATAGTACATTGCTTTACATGATCTAAACTGCATTTTCAGGAGATTTTTTTGCAACTGCCATAGTCCTATCCTCTAAAAAGTCTTCAACTCAAAACCTACTGAAGCAACACATACAACTAAGTAATTTATATTAATAGTTCACTATGTATAATTAAGGACACACCTAATTTGTCTTTAACACTAGTATTTCATACTACTATAAACACTACGAAAACTTAACTAGAAGTAATTTTTACTATAAAAAATTATTATTAGGTGAATGAACAAATTAACTATAAACTCATGTTCAACTACCTTTACTAATTGTTTAATTTCACTCCAATCAAAGCAAGATCACTTAGAATTTCCTATTGAGTTGTTGCCTTAAAATTGCTAATAATCCTTGAAAAATCTATTGTGAGTCACTCCACTAACTTGCCACTAGTCACTATGATACTCAATGATATATCAATATTTGGTTCAAACTCAAAATTAGTATCCCAAGCTTCCTACGTATCCTGAAATTAGGAATCGAAATCACATAGTTCTAACATGAAATTTACATTTTATAAATTATCAATAATGTATAAATGTATATAAACCATACACTTTATATCATGCCAATCACACATACGTGTATCTTACATTACTGTCATCGTAATCTTAATTATTACATTTTTATCAAACACAGTACAAATACACTATAATCACTTTCTTAACTTGACTTTAAAATAATCATGGACAATTGGGAACACTAGATACCATGTATATATCAAAGCACTAGACACTATTATAATGTCAACACTAGATAGCCAGAGGTATCGACTCACTAGACACCATAAAGGTGTCAACACTAGACAACCATAGGCATCAAATCGCTATCCTTTATAAGTATATGACTAAGTTTAAATCAAGCATACACTAAGGCTTCACTTACATATTCATTGTTCAATAGCATTTATGCAAAACTCAGTTGAAAATACATATAACAATATCTATAAATCAATAGCACATTCATAATCACTCATTAATTTTATTTACAAACATTAATATTACAATAATCATCATATTTCACTATGATTCATACATAAATTCATGATATTATAAGCTAATTCACATATAATAGGTCTCATTACACTCCTTTAGAAAAGATCATAATGTTCTATTAGTGTTCAAAAAAGTTTGAAAGACATTCGGTAACATTCAGTAACCTTCGATAAAGTTAGAGGATAAAACACAAATGACCTAGATGGGATGGAATTTGTCTTGGCCAGGTCAAAGCATTCTTCCTAACCAAAACATAAATGACCCAGCTGGGATGGCTTTCTCTCAGCCGGGTTGTTGGGTTCTGCCTAAAAATCAACCGACAGACTTCCCTAGTTCAAATTGTATACCAATTTTAACCTAGAAAACATGACTTTATGGAAAAAAAATTATCCTAGACATTATTTCACTATGTCTCTATTTTCTATAAAATCAAGAATCATACAATTTGGACAATTATATAAGGAGATATACAAAAAAATTATGCAAACTGCTCCAATAGACAATGCAGCAGCCATTACACAATTTCAAACTACTATACGAGAGCCTTAGAAGCCAAACTAGATTTTGGTTCTCATGAAAAATTTTATTTCTATGTCTTAATTTTCATTTTCAACTAGAATCACTTTAATTATTACTTTAGAACTCATGTTATACTTAAAATAGTCTTGACAAGTTCGATGATTCCTATAATAGAATTTTACTCTACATTATTTTTTAATTTTTTTCAAGTTATTAGCATGTCTAGACTTCTCAATTACACTCCCTCATGTTCCAAATATATTACATAACACTAATAACTTTTCTACCATTAAATGTATACACAAGGAGTTTTAAATGCTCATACCTTGTTTGAAGCTCTTTTCCCTCTCTTCTCTTTATCCATATCTCATCTTGACCTTAATCTTGTATTTCCCCTTATTAATCTAACTAAAAATAGTATTTCAAAGTCATTTAGCTATTAATTACTCACATCAAGGTATATAATTAAAGAAATTAGAAAGGAAGGATGAATTCCTACCTCTTCCATGCTCAAATGCTATAAATCATTCCCAAACATCTACACTTTCTTTCACAAACAAAGAACCAAATTTTTGGAGGGTTAGAGGAGAAAGAAGTGAGAGAAAGGATTAAGATAAAAACTTTTATGCCCCTCTATGACCAAAGTGGCTGGCCTTAAGTTCTTTCTCCTCATTTTATTGTTCTTATCTTCAATGCTTCTGAATGCTAATGTCACCTTCCTATTGGTGACACTTTTATAACCTTATACATTTACAATTTGGCCCTAACACTCTCCTTTATTACATAATTTCATAAAGATTTAATTAACATAGAATATATGCCTATGTTTTTCTTGTATTCCACTTATATAACTTACTTATAGCAAATTATGAAAGTATCTTCAGTCAATTTCATTAATACCGATTGTATCCCAATCGATCACTAACCCACATAATCACGTCACATCTCTACTAAGGTTTTAATTGGGGTATTACATAATGAATAGGGTATTTTGACCCTATTTAGATCAATTTGTTGTGGTGTTTATAGATAATATACTAGTCTATTCCAAAAATGAGTTATTACATGAGAAGCATTTAAAGATTGTATTGCAAACTCTACAAGAAAAACACTTGTATTCTAAGCTGAGTAAGTGTGATTTCTAGTTGAAAGAAATTTATTTTCTTAGGTATGTAGTATTTTTAAAAGGCATTAGGGTGGATCTTAGTAAAGTTAAGGCTATCATTAACTAGAAACCGCCTCAAAATGTGACTAAAGTACGAAGTTTTCTAGTATTAGAGAGCTATTATAGTCACTTTGTGAAATGAATTTTAGTTATTGCTTCTTTTACCATATTACTTCAAAAAGGTGTTAAATATGAATAGACTGATAGGTGCCAAGCAAGTTTTGAACAATTAAATAAGATGTTTACTGAAGCTTTGGTTCTTACACAACCAACTCAGGACAAAGAGTATGTTTTGTACAGTGATACTTCAAAGAAAGGTTTGGGTTATCTTTTCATACAAAATTCAAAGTTGTGCACATAACCTAAAGCATGCAGCAATAATGTTCACTTTAAAGATCTAGTGGCACTACCTATACAGAGAGATATGTAGGATATACACAGATCACAAGAGCCTTAAATATTTATTTACTTAGAAAGAACTTAATTTGATACAATAAAGGTGGTTGGAGTTATTTAAAGACTATGACTTTATAGTGAATTATCATTCGAGAAAGGCTAATATAGTGGCTGATGCTCTAAGTCGAAAGATGATGGCCACCATGACCTTACAACAATGTAGACAAGTGTTGGCATTAGATAGGGCATTGATAGCTCGACTAAAAGTATGACCCAATTTAAGGTAGGCTATAATTGATACTCAATGTAAGGATGAGAAAAATAAAACATATAATTTAATTATTTCAAGAAGGCAATGAGTGTGGGTTTCGACTTAAGAAAGATGGAGATGTGCATTATCATCATTGACTCTGTGTGTTGGGTGATAGTGAACTAAGAAAGAAGTTACTGTATGAAGCTCATAATAAAATTTTCACTATACATCCTAGTGGTAGCAAGATATATCAAGACTTAAAGCAATTTTAATGGCGGTCAGGAATAAAGAGAGATATGGTAGAGTATGTATCTAAGAGTTTGATATGTCAGTAGGTAAAGGAGAACATCAACTTCCTTCAGGTTTGTTAAATACCATTCCAATTCTCTAATAGAAGTGAGATAACATCACAATGGACTTTGTTTTGGGCCTACCTCATACGCTAAGGAAGCATAATGCAGTGTGGATGATTGTGGATAGGCTAACAAAAATGATTCATTTTATACTTGTTCGAATGGACTATTTAATGGATTAACTAGCTAATTTATATGTCAATGAGATTGTTCGATTGCATGGGGTGCCGATATCTATAGTTTTTGATCAAGACTTGAGGTTTAAATCTAGATTTTAGAAGAGGTTATAAGCAACATTGGGTTTTCAACTTCATTTTAGCATAGCTTTTCATCTATAAATGGAACGACAATCAGAGAAAGTAATACAAGTGCTAGAAAATATGTTAATAGGTTGTATTTTAGACTTTTTAGGAAGCTGGGATAAATATCTAGCTTTGATGGAGTTTTTCAATAATAACAGTCATCAATCTAGCATATGCATGGCACCATATGAAGCACCATATGGTTGAAAATGCTGAACTCCCCTTTTTTAGATAGAATTTTTCTAAGAATAAAATGATTGGGCCAAAAATTATCAAGGACACTAAAGAGAAAGTACAAGTTATAAACCAAAGATTAAAACTAGCCAGTGATAGGCAAAAATCATATGCTAATTTGAAAAAAGAAATGATATTGGGTATCAAGTTAGGGATAAAGTATTTCCAAAAGTGTTACTAGGTAAAAGGTATTACGTTTTGGGAAAAAGGAAAACTTAGCCTTATGTTCATTGGTCCCTATGAAGTTATCAAGAAGATTGGACTTGTAGCTTATCAATTAGCACTTTTAAGTGAATTATCCAAGCTATATGATGTTTTTCATATCTCTATGCTAAGATGATACCAATCGGATAAATCTCATGTGTTACTAGTTCAAGAAATCCAAGTGTAATTTGATTTTTCCTATGATGAAGTGCCCAAAGAAATCTTAGCTAGAGAAGTTTGCCAATTGAAAAATAAGAAAATTTTGCTTGTCAAAGTTTATGGTGACATCATGGCACTGAGAAGCAAATTAGGAGCCCGAAGCAGGTATGAGAGCTCAACATCCATAGTTATTCAGCTCAGGTATGAATTTCCAGGATGAAATTTCTTTAAGTGAGAGAGAAATTTAAGGCCTCAATATGTACCTGAAGAGAAAATGCATGTAATGGCTTGTTTCGAGTACCAAAGTGATAAG